>JAMKCH010006986.1:0-32255 GCA_023653785.1 Ophioderma brevispina
GATGTCGCTTCCCACAGCTGTAATAACCGATGACGCACCGTAATTAATTGTTGATTGAGAGGGGCGCGAGAATTAGACACCAAATTGCCCCTTAATTTACTTCCTCTTCCTAACGCAATCTACCACGGCTACGTCCCATTTTCAGTGTTCAAATATCAAACCACATAGCACTCACCTAACAAAACCCCGAAAAATTCGTTGGCTGTTAGTTGAAATACGATGGTTTATAAATCCCCGGTTAATAGATATAATGAGACGGCAGATTGTTGAACCAGAATATCCAATAGGTAAATGATCGATTGAAAAATGTTGACACCACACTTAAATCCACTCCACACTCCTTGCTGACAGAATGCGTTGTGACGATTTAGAAAGACAAATAAAAAAGCCCAGGGAAGGCCCAAGTCACGATTGGCTGCGCTACAACCTAGCAACCGAAAGTGGTGGTCAATTGAGGTTAATTTCCCGATGATAAATCCGTTTATCGAATAAATCAATAAACTACATTATTACTCACCAAAGTTCTTTTACGTCACTAAGGAATATTAGAAAATCTGATACGTTTACATTTTTTCGTCTTGTTCCAGAAAAAAAAATTGACATCTCAGTACTCGTTTGGTCACTCATAACGAACTACAATATTTACGTGGCCTTATCCTCCGGCTTCGATGTTCATGACAATTTATCGGTTCTCTGGTTTACTCCAAACAAAGGAATCGATAGCCTGTCTCACTGTACGATAATCTATTCAATTGAATTTGATGAAGCCTTCACGTATTCGATACCAAAAAGTTCATGTAAAATGGGTTACAGCGTTTTATTCTGTTCAACAAAGTTGAGCATTTCAGCTGTTAATACGGCTTTTTAGTTTTGATCTCAACACATCCTCTCCGCATGAATTCGTATACCATCGACAATATGCGTTTACTGACAGGAATAAAAAAAAATCAGACTATAACAGGCTGTAGACTTAAAGAAATTTCTGCTAAAACAAACTATAATAAAGATAATTCGCCATAATGTCACCATATTTCAGCACAAATTACGTTATTAGTAAAGATTGCACAGCTGTTGCTTAACTGATATTTTTCTTAATTAATATTTTTGACAATTCAATAAAAAACGTTCTAACAATTAAAGAAAAACCTCAAATATGCTTAATAATATAAACCTACTGCAGTCCCCATGTCATCTGTTGTTTCCTGATGATAATTATCGATTTACAGCCATAGCACTGGGTCTCAATTTTTACAAAGAATTACTACTCAAAACATTTTCATACATGTTCTTGAAAAGTCAATAAATGTCAATGTCAACTTCTAGTTTGATTTATATGTTGATGAATCGCGATCGGTGGTGTGCAATAAATGTAAAGTTTAGATTTACGAAAGTCTACAAATTAGCTATCAAATTTTGCTGATTTGGGTAATTTCGTTTGTCTTCTAGCATATTATAACAAGTTCTGGGTAGATCACCGCGTTCAGCCGGACCAAATAATTTCTATATGCTGCTGAATATAAGTGAAGCTATCATCATAACAGGGTGACAGAATGGTAGCTTCACTCATATTCAGACATTCAGAGATATGCAGAGATTCTTGATAAGCGGGTTATTTAGTTCATTGTTAATGCAAACAAACTAGCACGGTTCAGTCACAATTATTTATACCAGTGTTTCCATGCGTTATTGTGGTCAAGTTAAAACGTGCTTAAAGTAGTAAGATAATACAAATACATTACTTTTCCTGAAACTACCGGATTGAAATTCAGTGTTTTAAAGCTTGGAGCTGGTTTTGTTGTTATTACTTCACTTGCTGAGAAACATGTATCATGTCTTCTTAAAAGTTTTAAGTTGCAAGTTGCATTTGTCGCCATTTGCAGTGTGTACTCTGTTATTATCGCCAGCAACTGAGCATCCCTATTTCACTCTAGTTTGCCTTCCATCCTAGCAGACAGGATTGCTTCTATCCTATTGATAGGATTGGTCAGGCGTTGGGCTACATGGTAGTTATGGGACCTGCGGGTTTAGATCAAAGTGATAAAAGTGATTCTCAAAGTCATTCTGACGTGAAATAGCCAGTGTTTTAAAGATGGTAATACTCCAATCTTCATACGTTGTGATCTGTGATGACGCGATTTTTTTCCCGGTGTATCAATGATTATGACGTACTAGATTTGAGGAGGGATATCCAATTTTGAGTTTACCCACTCAACAAGCTCACCGGGCGTAGCAGTCCAGTTAACTAGTGTCTCTGCAAATCCCATCGTCTCAGTACTTGTCCACAGTCCACGCTCGTGCTGTTAATGAAGAGATTAAACAGCTTCTACAAACCTCTCCAGCGTCTAGCCCCATTTCCCAGTAAGCCATTTCTTCCACCGATTGAAACTCAGCAAACCCAAGACCGTCAGCTATATGTTTTCCACCTTGCAAATCGCTGCGCAAAAAGAGAAATTAGCATCACTCTCGATGGAGAAAAATGTCACACGACTCAACACTGAAGTACCTCGGCGTCACAATGGCCCCCAGCCTTTCTTTCCATCAACGCACCAAGGCGGTCGCTGCCAAGACCAAGTCTCATGCCAACCTCCGGCAGAAGGCTCGCAGGTACTGGATTGGGTGTATTCCTTTGAATATACAGTCAATGCTGTTGCGGTTGTCATCCTCAACTTCTGAATATGCTGTGCACCAGCAAGTGGATTCACAGTGTACATTCGAAAATGATTAATGTCTGTTCCTCAAGATGCAATGGACTGTATGGTTACTGTTAGCGACGACGTAGAATTATTCTCCAATGTGTGTCTGGCATAGCTCCCTGCAAACATTAGGAGGAACATATGGCCTGGTACTTAATACCTCCTACCACAATCTTTGAGGTGATCAGCGAATCCACGGAAGACACTTTCTACCACCAATCCATAACATGACAGTCGCCGCTCACTATCGATACATTCTGTCGTGTTGTTTTGTTTTTTTTTGTTTTTAATCAGTGGAAGAAGGTCGGAGACGAGGGGGTCAGCGCTAGAAACCTTGTAACTAAAGCAGGTTGGTGCCTTGATAGGAAAGCATGTAGGTTCAACCTCTTAGACTAGACTCAGAACTGACATTCAAAAAGCTAGCTTATTACGTATATTTTTTGTTAAAACCATATTAAATATCAAGTAAAGTAACTATTGGATGCCTTTTGAGGGTGCTACAAGACACGACTTTTAGCCCGTATTCAGTTAATACTTAACCCCAGCCCTTCAATAGATAAAATAAACAGGGATGCTGGTCAAGCGAAGTCCTTCAACGCTCAATTTCCATGTAGTTTAGTTCGGGATCTGGCGTTTGATCTGTATGGAAAATTGCATATCGAAAGTTGTTGAAGTTCGCAATCTGATTAATTAAGGCATTTCCAACTGACGCTAGCCAGTATTTTGAAATTGTCATCTAGTGTTGCTGTTGTAGGGTACTTTTTACACACCATTAACGTACTCACACAAAGTATTCTATGGGGATTTAGCAGCTTTTGAGTCACGTCTAAGAAAATAGTCTCACCCATAGATGTATCCTTACGACAGTGGTGTATTAACCCTCGTCTACTCTGATGCCAGTTTTTGTAACAAAACTCCCCGAAAGGGGGGGGGGGGGGACCCCCCCCCCCCCCCTGTGATTTGCGTATGAACACCCGATTCCTGTAAATTTGGTACCAAAGGATAGCTAGAGTTTCTTCTTTCTTGGTACTAAAATAGGTACCAACATCCCCATTTATGACGTCACCATGACGTTCATATAGTGGAGGAAGTACGAAAATACTGAATTATAGGGTGGAAAATTGATTATTTCGCAATTTAGCGCGACTCAAACACCCTATATAGCTCTAAACCATTGATTGTTTTATCATAAAACTAGTCATTTCCCGACAAGTAGAGTCAAAAAACCGCATGAAATTCTGATTTCCTAACCTTTTTGTGCGAAAAGAATTGAATTTTCTACTGTGTGTGTCTATGGAAATGGCAGTTTGCTGGACATGCGAACTTTATGACGTCATTTGAGTTAATGCTAGGCATGTTGGTACTCATTTTGGTATCAAGGAAAGAGGAGACCATAGCTATCTATGGTACCAATCAAGTGTATGTGATGTCTGTGTTGTGTTAGGCAGTGTTGGTACTTCTCTTCCCAGGTAGGGGGGGGGGTGTTCCACCCCCGCCCCCCTACGATCACTGGGATCACCCCTGTATTCACCATCCCACCGGGGAGTTGTTTTGGATTAAAAGGAGCGGAACTGTCAATTGACAATTACATCTAAATTAATTTGGCACCCAAAAAAGGGGGTTTTAGAAGCGCGGGAAAAAAACCTGAAGGGGGGGTGGGGTGGAACCACCCCCCCCCTTCGGTAGACCGAGGGTTAAGCTGTAACACTATTTTAAAGGCAAGGAATCGGCGATATTTGGTATGTTGGGCTTTGAAATCAGATAACATCGAAGGTCAGATTTAAGACATATTTTGTGTATTTCCTTCAAAAAAAGATGAAAGATTTTACCCACGTGACCTTTCAACATATTTTGGCCTGTATGCCTAACCTAAAGTTCAAAAGTTGGACAAACATTCATTTTCTTATTTCAGTGTCAGTAGAAGACTACAATAGTCCATAATTTAGTTCAATTGAATCATTTTATATTATATTATCTATAAACCCTTGTATGAATACTTTTAGCCCGTGATCCTCATTTATCACAAGGAGACTCTTGGGGGAATTTGCATAACATTGTTCCTAACAACTAGGACAAACTATGTGAAAAAAAATCAAAGCTAATATTATTAAATTTCCGCCTTCTGGCTAAATAGACCAAAGTTACTAGATAAATTGTCATGATGTACACTCGCGTACCCGACACCGATCATGTACGACTCAGCTGCTTAGTGCAATGATTGCTCATCAATCAAAAACCGGGCCAAAAAAACAGTACAAGCAAAAATCACCAAATGACCAATTTCAACATTTGTGGTTAAGAAACACTAAACTGGTCATCCAGACTACATTCTTGGCAGCAAGGACATGTGGTCCAGTGGGTACAACGACCGCCTCATGACCCCAAGGTCCTGGGTTCGAGGCCCACTGAGGCCAATGTGGTTGTTGCATGGGTAAGGCACTTACCTCGCTTGCCTCTCTCCACCCAGTGCTAAATGGGGAGCGGTTAGGAATATTGTCCATTGCGCGCCGCCCAAAGGAATGAGTATGCCTTGGCATGGTAAGGCAGCTGACATTATTCTAGTGGCAGCGGGGAAAATGTGAAGCGCTTTGATACATTGTGAAAGGCCCCCCACTATATAAATGTCGACATGGATTTGACATTTTATATAAATGGATTGCTAGCCCTTTTGTGCAGGGTCAACTATGTAGGGCCTGACATGTTGGTTTTTATGCGCATTTACAATTACAGTTTATGTGGTTATTCCATTATAGTTTCCGAATTCAAAAGTATATCAGAAAGAAGTGTGTCCGACAGAAGTGGGTCACCTAACGGAAACACCCTGTTAGTAGGTGTTGTTGCTTTGAGGTGCAATTATATGAGCATGTTAATTAGTGAATTGGAACGAGCCGCTAAGGTCCAGGGAATGTGCATTTTTTCAAAACGCCGTGCCAAGAACTATAATCGCCCAGAATCCGAAACTTTCAGCCCAGACAAGACTCTACCCATTCTGGTTTGTGCTATTTCTATAATGCACTTACGTTGCTGGCGTCCTATATCGATCTGGAGTAAACGAATGGAATAATCTGGTTGACGGTCCTGTGGACGTGTAACCGCTTTGTCAATTGAAAGACATGGCTAAACATAGAGTGTCGGCATTTTAATTTGCACATCGCTCACAGGGGGTTGCGTAATCGCTAGACCCGTTGGTAGCAGTCTGTGTGAGCTACTCTTGGTATGAATAGGTGAAGTTGTGGATGGGCCAACCTTGACGCAGTGCATCCTAGTGTGTGAGTCAAAAAAGTTCCGGTAACATCTCTCCCACTTAATCTGAAAAAATGAAGCAATTGTAATTACTAAAGGAGTTATAACACGGGAAGCTATTTTAAAGCTGTTCTTGCAGTAGCTTAATACCTGTGTAATTTGAGCGAGATACTTGGGTAGAAGTTTGCAACCATGATTTTTTTCCCACTTAGTGGTGTCATTCGCCGTCGGGGTATTACATGTGACGATGTGAAACAAATACCAATATTTTTTTTCGAGAAAACCGCATTTGAAAAATCGCGAACCCTAAAGAGTCGGTAAACATCCCCAATACGATTCAAAGTTTTCAAACGTCAATCCATTATAAGAAACAAAATGAACAATTTGAGAATTTATTTTAGCTAATATTCATGAATTCTTACTTGATAAAATAATGTAATCATTGGAAAAGTTTCTCATCTTATCCGTCACAATCAAATTTAAGCAAAGTTGGTCATGCCAATAGGTGGGGAACGGATGTTAATTTTCCCTATACTAAAGCGTTATTCAGCATCCGTCATTATGGACTACAACAATCGGCGGGGCGTTTTCCGAACATCCTTCAACCAACGTGCGGTCATCGCGCATTTTCTCCTTTGGTTTATGACAAATGACGGATGTTTGAGTGGATTGCCGAGATTCACCGCTTTGAACTCTAAATATAATAAATTTCTAGTAACAGAATATTTTAGAAATTAATATACATATTTTGCTTGCGTCGTGATAAATATAAGATGAAGAATTTTACTAACAAAAGTATTTAAACGCCCTGGTGGAAATCAAGTTATCCCTTCTATGACAATCGGTTTACATCCGTCACTATATATACACCAAACTCTGTTAGGCAACATACGGCGAAGTGCCAAAATTTCTAATTAAGAATTATTCATTAATTGAGTACTTGCAAACTTGGACCTTGTCATATTTGAAGACTTTTGATATTTATACTTTTGCCCTTATAATTTCGTAAAAACGATAAAAATTCAACATGCGTCAACTGTGTAATAAACCGACGATATGATTGAATCAAAATAAATGCTTTATATTTGCAGGGGCAATGCTTGTCGGGTTAAAAAAGGAAAACGCTCTAATTGTTTTGAATCTCTAACCTTGTTGCCGTCGAGTCGTAAATAAAAAGAAAGTTGTTTGTCCAATCTACAACAATTTACGCACCTAGGTTAAAAACAACATGTGCAAGGCAATACTAAGTCATATAACTTTTTAGAGTGCCTAATTTGATTAAACTAGTCCCAATTGTTGGTCTAGTCATATCACATAACAGAAATATATGTTACTCTACACTTTCAAATTACCGTAAGGTAAAGATTATTGCCACCATATGCCAGTATGGCCATTATCTGTTACTTATCATTCTCTGTCTATAACTAAATCATAAAAGGAGTACAAGCATAGATTTTCTCTCTAGGTGACTGAAAAAGGAACAATTTTTAAAGAAAAAAGCAGAACATTTACCACCAGAAGTATCTGACACTTTTTGTTTTTTGGGGTCCTTTAATAACCCGTAGCGAGGGCTAACTATATCTGGCCTTTTAGGATTTTCCCTGTACAAAACTGCCCCCTGCCGAAAAATATAATAAGATGACGTCCTAAAAAGTACCATATTTTGGATATATGTGCATTAGGTATATATAAAAACCCTGGTTGCAAGATTCTAGCGATTGACTTCTTATGAGAAAGTGACTAATACTACAGTGTGTAACTATAAGGTGGCACTTATCCAGCGGATTGCGAGTTTAACGCCCGCTAAGGCCAAAAAAGGTTGTTGTATTGGAGTAACCCGCCCTACCCTAATTTTGAAAATCAAGCCCTGTACAAAAGTATACCTACCCTAATTTTTTTTATTGGTTTTCAAAAATCTTATTTTTCAAGTTGTTTTTACCCTGATTTTTACCCGATTTTCTGAATATTTTTTTTGTGTTTTTTGTGTTCTAGTGCAACTTTGGCAACTTCTCTCTCTAAGATTTTCAATAATAAGAGTCAAAAGTATCAATATTAATAACATTACATAGACTATGTGTGATGATTTGATGTAGTAATGCATTATTTAAAAAAAATCCGCCCGCCCTACCCTATTTTGCACTGGCCCGTTACTCCAATACAACATTTTTTTTGGCCTAACATGAGCCCATTGTGGCGCCGATATCTGTCGGAAAATCACGCTCCAGTCACGCTCCAGCAGCGCGGTAGGGAGCGAGGTTGGAGGGGGTTCTTGCCTCGCTCCTTGCTCGCTTTTTGCTTCGCTCCTACCCCGCTTCTGGAGCGTGATTTTCCGACACATACCGCCCTATATGAGTTTGGGATCAAGATGTCTATGGCAGGTGTGGCAGGAGATATAGTCCTCCGGACTCACAGTCCGCCTACAATGGTGAAGAATAGGGCACTCGATTCAGTTGACCCTTCACGCAACATTAGTTTCACACTTTATTTCGTTGTCGTCTATGGAGGCCGGACTATGGTTCCTGCCGGACCATATTTCCTTTTACACCGGTGTGGTTACTACGGTTATACAGACCTCCCTTTTAGGTGGACCCGGGGCGAAAGGACCTCTAATAGCCGAAAATAGGCTGATTTTGTATGTTTTTGGCATGAACCCTGAAATCACCCCCAAGATACGCCACTAATACACCACCACTATTCTGGGTGCCGTACGTAAGCATGTTAAGCATAAAAAAGCATTCGTTATTAAGACTTTAATTTTTTGAATGACATGGTAGACTGGTATGTTTTGCTGGCGTTCTGATGCATGTAAAACCACCCCAGAACACATTTAACCATATGTAAAAATGGCAATGATAAACCTGTTGTGGATATTCCTCATTAATCGTCCAGATATCAAACCCATGTGATCTACATTATTCAATATTGGCAATATATTATTAATGCGACTTTGCTTTTGCCTTCATCTTAATTTTACTTAGATATTGGATGCCAATAGATCTGACAATAGAAATTGCCTTAGATTTGCGTTATTTGAAAGCAATTTTATATTAAATTTCAAATCTTTATTTAGAGCACGAGAGAAGCGAAACAGCGTTGGGGATTAAAGTTTTAATACTTCCTCTCCCCGCCAATTTTGATTTTTCACTTCCACTTTTTAGTCTACTTATTGGTTGCCAATTCGTTCCAGACGGTTTCTATGGGAGATAGATCTCTGACTCCTTAGGACATGGTGGAAAAATATTCTTATGGTGCTCTACTTTCGGATAAAGGTATAACAGAAACATTTAATACATATTCCAATATTATTATTCTAAAATCCTATCTTAACACTTACGTGCCGACGGAGGGTCCATGGTTTTTTTTCGGCGATTTCCCTCACTCGTGAAAAATATTTTTGCAACTCTAATTTGTATTATTGTAATTGTCTACTTATCGATGGTGCTTTCATTAAAAAATTCTAACATTGTTCGCACCTTTAATGAGATCATTAGATTGGATCCCGAAGGAACCCCCATTTAGGCACCAAAGGGAGTTTGATTGTAAAAAATATAAATTAACAAACCCTGTTACGGGAATATTTTTTTCTCTCTCTTATATATGTTCATATGCACAAAATTAATTAGATAATCAGAAAACATAATTAACCCCTTTAATCTGAAAAGAGCAATTCATCATCGAGCGACTGCCCGCCATTGCTGTACAAACTGTGGCAAAGTGCATGTCGTAGTTACTTCCCCCACAAAAATATACAAATATACGACTCGTATATATATATATATATATCTAGAGATGAGAGAGAGAGTAGAGGAGAGAGTACATAGGGATGTTATTTCTAAAGGGTACGCACCTAAACCGCAATTGTAAGTATATTTTAAACGGAAAAAAAGACGGCCGTTGGCCTATAAGAAGACCTATCAATTGGAAAGAAGAAAGAGCAGAGAAGAAAGAAGCCTCAAAAGAGCGACTCGCAGAATCGAACCTCGGGTCGCTTTGCGTCGCGCGCAAGCATAGCTAATAAATGATACTAAAGATGGAGGTAGCAATCCTGTACATTTTATTTCTATATATAGATATATATATATCTATATATATATATAATATATATATTATCTATATATATATATACATAATATTATCTATTATTTCTGACAACTGTACATGGTTAATGTAGACGTGATGTTATAAGACTAATACTATTAGCATTGTTGCATGGTCACCAGTGAGTTTTAGCACATCTGGTATTATAACCCTGTGGGTGCGAGTCTGATGAATGGGCAAGCTTAACTGGCATTGATTCACTTTCCTTGTGGATTGTATGAGCTCTGTGCTGCACGAGAGACACAAGTTCGAACGGTACTGTCTGCAGATTGAGTATTCCGCTCCTTCATCGTTTGCATGTTTTTGCGGTAATGTTGTTTTGATTGAGCACTCTTTGCTTTCTACAACGGTACATGGTTTTCTGTAGCCTTAATGTTATATCAAGACGTAATATTAGCATTTTGCATAGCCCACTCATTGAGTTTGAGCACTCTGGTATTATACATACGTCTATATACCCGAGCTCATTTTTTATACTATACTGCACTGTTGCCTGTCCCTTATGACCCTTCCAGGTGGAATAGTCTCATTCGAAAATTCCCTCTGGAGAGTGGTTTCCCCGCGGTGTTCCATGCACCCCCCCCCCCAGGACTCAAGTGAGTGAAACACCTTATCACTTTTAGTGCTAATTTAGATAATTTGGTTTTCGATTAAAATATTACAGAGAAAGGAAGAGGTAGAAGAAATACATTGAAATTATCCATTAATCTAATGGTGGACAGTTTCTTAAAGGATTAGCAGCGACTTAAGGCGAGGGGTTGAAAAAACTGTGAAAATGCATTCTTAAATTATAAATCATTGATAAGTGTGTACAATTCCCAATTATTTTACAAAAAAACAAAAAAAACTGCGTTAATGCAGAAACAAACCACCAATAGTGAAAAAATGAAGTATATAGGAAAATTTGTTATACCGCCTCCCCCAAATAGACATACCGCGCCGCGTCTCCAACCTCTACACTAAACAGTGATTGTGGTTACACCCAGTACAGATAAAACAAAAATCAATAATGTGAGTAATCAAGCAGGTTTGTGCTTTGAGTCAAACTTGTGGTCGTAGTGAACAATATCACGCTGACAATCTGTGATAGTGAATGGGAAAGGATTTTTTTTGATTCAAGTCGGAGGATGTAGTTACACAAGTATAGAAATTACAGAGTAGGGTAAGTAAAAAAGTACTGCCTGGTCTTACATAACACGAGTTACTAGCCAACCACTTGCAGTTATGTTCGCTTATCCATGCCAGTAACAAAAATGTAAAAAGTACGAATTTTGGTGATTTTCGATGTTCGGATTAGCAAAATCGTGCTTCATCCATTTAATTGTGTTATGTTGTTTTCAAGAACTATTTTATTTCTCTTCAGTAGTTAGTTAGCAGTGTAAAGCCGATAGCATGATATATCAACTAGATTAGGGCACACTAACTGGTGTTAACACAGCTCACATATGTCACGTGTTAATTAACAGTAATTAGATTTTTGGGAGAAAGGAAGACAGATTCATTTGTTTTTTACCATTAAATAAATCCGATTATGGGTAGTCAAAATGTCTGCTAGCCGCTGAGTGCGAGCAGAACAAAGAACAAATCAAATGTCGTTATTTGCCCAACGTCTGTTTGGGCCCACTCAGAGTTCTGTCCTTACCTTAAAGGGCGGATTCAGATGTTTGAAATATAATTTTGTGTATATATTAAAACTAGTCAACTAGAAAATAAGATACTAAGTGTCAACCTAAAATGCCCAATTCAAAGTTTGAGGATGAATCGGGTTTTCGGGGCCATGCTGAAAACATAATGAAAAAATGGGATTAATTGATAGTAAAACGTGAAAGTTGAAAGTATAATTTTACCATGGATTTTTAAAAAAGGGATTAATTTGCTATTCTGTTACCAGAAACTTTTTTATTTTGGTATGCAAACATGCAAACTTGGGATTCATGCTAAATCCCTTTCATCCTACGTGGAAAGACAACCTCTAAAAATTGTTGTGGTAGCCCGCCGCCAGAATAATTGAGACGAATAATGTTCCCTAAAATATATTCTTGAGAAAGCCTAAGGAATGAAGTAGCAACGAACCGAATGTTGAGCTTTCCCTGTCATAGTTATCTCATGACGTTTAGAGCCAATACAATCCCCGGTTTCGTGGACTGTGGATAATTCTGGTGCTGACATGATCACATAATACTAATACTGTAGATCATCTCTAGTTAATATAAATTTTTCATGTAGGAACGTTATGTGCCATGCCTTGTATCTGATCCTACGTTTAAATGACGAAGATAAAAAGGCTTATATTAAGACATTTTGAGTGGTGTGGTAAACAGTTCACATTTTTGTAAACATTAGATGTGAAATTGGTCAGTCAGTCAAATGGCAGTGTTTTTACAACCGAGCTCCACTGTCTTTTATCTATACCATGTGAACTATACCGAGATCGTAGCAGCGCCACCACGTATGATTCTCTTTTAAGGGGGGAATCTAGTTCAAAATGAGGTGTCTATTAACAACATGCTCTAGCACATGTAGTTCATGATTAATATAGGAAAGTCATATATGAAAATATTCAGAAATTAGTAAGCCTGTCAAAAATGAATCAATTTACAGAGTTC
Source organism: Ophioderma brevispina (assembly GCA_023653785.1). Classification (NCBI taxonomy): domain Eukaryota; kingdom Metazoa; phylum Echinodermata; class Ophiuroidea; order Amphilepidida; family Ophiodermatidae; genus Ophioderma; species Ophioderma brevispina. The sequence continues at coordinate 12,641 of JAMKCH010006986.1, forward strand.
AAGTTCATTAAATTGCCGTTACACGAGGTCAAAGGTCAACAAACTTTAATTTGGGCTTCAGTGAAATACAAAAGTTGCTCCTCGTTTTTCACTAACTTGCAATACTCGGGTAATAATAAGACTTACAACATGTGTTAGTAGGTCAAGTAGGAGCAACCTAATGAAGAGATTTTTTGTAATTTGATTTTTGGGTTGCCATAGCAACCGGATCTATGATTTTTTGAATTTTCATTGCTGGTGAGATCTTTGACCCCCCATAAAATAAAAACTAAAGAGAAATTCCACAAAATGGCCCATTAGGTTGTAATACATATCATGAATTACTATTCGTCCAAATTTGAAGTCAAAAGCTCTACTAGAACCTGATGTTTTTTCCGGAGCAACTTTTTTACAAGCGAAAAAAGTTATGGCCCGTTAATGATCTAGAAACACTTAATTAATTTTAATTATGCTAATTAGTAACATTTTTGTTCTTTAAACTTCAAATTTAGTAATTGCATGAGATATAGTAAATTATGAATACAAATTTCTATAAATAATCACTGTTGTAGGCTAGAAATTAATTTATTTTGTCATTGTCTTAAATATTGCAGGGTGAAAACAATAAAATACATAATAAATATAGCTGCTTGAAAAACAATAAAAAACATAAGAAATTATGTTTGTTCGCGAGACGCAATTGACTTTAATTGATCATAAAATGGGAATGAATGTCCGATTTTCACCAAATAAAAGGGAAATAAAGCTAAAAATTGTAACAATGTAACAAAATTAAGACCACTGCAAATCTTAAATCACAAGACTTTGAACTAGATTCCCCCCTTAACGATAACGTTAAAGTCACGCAGATAGATGAAATGGGACTGAAGTTTTCGCAATTTGATATTGATATTCAACTAGTATTATCAAGTGTAGATGTCCGCTTTTATACGGTCAATATTAAACATTTTCTCATATGAAAACTGTACTTTTATTTCGTTTCGTATATCAAACATTCATCAGGTCATCGCCATCTGTGCTGATTTTTGCCCGGATTTTTGCGATGGAGAACTCTTACGCAAATTCATACAACATATACTTGATATTATTATAGCAACGAATGATGCGTTTATATACACTAGATTGGAACAGAACTCTAACAATTTAAAACGGTGGCTACTATTTCCGAGATTCCGAGATGTTTCGGTTTAAATTACACGAGTGGGCTTGCTCTACGGTCGATAACCGATGAGTGAGGACAACTCTATAACTCTATACACGAAGCGCGATTTTGCAAAAGACTAATCGTAATAGTAGTAGATATGTGACCTATGACGTCACTTTGTTGACATTCAGGACGACCTCTCTGTTGTTTTCTGGCATGCAAAATATTAGTAGTTTCTGTGACAGACCACATAAAATCTGGTTTAATAAATTACTTGCAGAATCTTTTCACAATGATCGCCATTGGTCCCAAAATGCAGCTGGTAGCAATAGCTTATTTGCTTGTAAGAAAGTTAGTATTATTTCAATTCGAACAAAGTTTACAAGGCAAAAAACAGATTTCCTCCCCCATGCAAGTATAGGTGCTTTTGCTGCCAGTTTCTGTCGTCTCTTACATACACCAACAGGGGGGCGCCATAAACATAAACAAATGTCACCTCATCTATACTTTTTTGACCACACCACTGGCGAATAAACCTCTGATTCACCCCACTAAGGCACAAATTAAGGGACATAACTTTATGGTGGGTGTCAATGTCCCCAATCACACGATAACACAAAATCATACTTAGCTAACAAAAAAAAAAAAACATAATTCCTAGATTCATTATAATATTTATTAATCTTTTCCTGCACACACAAGTGCACACAGTGTTGAATCAAAATCCTGTGCGCTTAGCCGATTCTACCTACCGGCAACCTCCGTATTATTAGCTCGGCGCTCTTGCCATGATCTAACAACTAGGGTTAGCAGAGCAGCGATAGATCTCTATAATATATATTTATCATTCGTAAGACGTGATGGATTAATTTTTTTTTTCCATTGGTTAACAGCCAAAAGTATTATCCGTACCACACAGCTATTTTAAAACCCCTATATGATACGAATCTCTCTATGTGAACGAAAAATTCGTGCATAATGTGTCTTTTACAGAGTGACCACGCTTATCCCTTCATACTTAAAATTATTGTAAAGCGTGCAACGGCGTAATGTGGTAAGAGACCTCTATAATGCGCGTAATTGCGTTGGCTCTGAGTAAAACAAATTTGTTACGTAAAATAAGACATTGGGAATCAACGAAGCATCCTGTCAACAGCTCCACATGGCGGGAACCCAGTAAAGACGATTTTTTCGGTCTTTTCTAAGGATGAAATGAAAAGAAAGTGAAGACTCACGCCGAAAAATACCAAGCGAGCGAATGAAAAAGCTGTAAGAATAGTTCGTTGCTTTTTTGATGAGATTGATGATGGGTAAATGAAGGATTGATTTTTAAAACTTCGCTACGCTGAAAATCTCGACAGCGCACTTGAACGTTTTTGGTTTGGCGCACGGGATCTAAGAAACAATATAAAGCGGCACTTTTAGACAACATCAACACAGCCTCACAGTTACCTTTAAGTCCGCCCACCGCACAACAATAAAGTGGATATAATCAAAGACGAGGATTTCGGTTTCGGTCTTCCAAGAATCGTTTAAAGTAAGGGGCATGTACACACTATCCTGAGATCAAGAACCATGAGGTGCAAGTCCTCTACTCTAAGCTTAACTGCACAACCCGGTGGAACTACAGGAAAAAGTACAATTGATTTGAGTCTAACTTCTGCAGGAGAGGGTCTGAAGGTATGCATAGCTGACCAAATCGACGTTTGTTGTGAATACAAATCCCGAGACTGGCTAGAGATATGTGAGCCAAGGTATTGATGGCGCACTAGAACCACCAGGGGAATTCAGAGAAGATCCAACACAGCCGTTATGCCGAAAATCCAGGGTGACAGTACATTCCTTAGCTTCGTTTCTTAAATCTCTGCAGCACCTACACCAGATTTTACGCTCTTTGGGCTAGGCCAAGGATAAAAGTCGGTGAATCAGATGATGTATGGTACTACAACTGTCACGTAGGACAACTAACCTAGCCAAATGAAGCACAACCTATCACAAGTATATACAAATCATAGTATTCGCGTCACACAGGTGGGCTAGCGTCCTCACACCTCAAGAAATTGCGCCTTCGCAAGAAGAGTTACAGGCCATCGATCTGTAAGTAGCTTGGCCATTTATCAACGTGTCAGTGAAGAAGAAAAGATTCAAATGGGTCAAAGTCTGAGTGCAAGTGTCACAGCTGGCGTCCCTTGCAGTGCAAATCCATCTAGCCCAGCCCTAGGCCCCGGCCTAGGCCCAAGTACAGCGTAACCCAGTCTTACTCTGAGGTAAGCAAGTAACGGCAACAAGCACCACTCTCTCCTCCGTGTACTCTGTCGTCACAGGATTTGCTAGACATAGGCATAGCTTTTGGTGTGTTTAATGCCAAGTCTAAACCTGAAGCTGAGGATAGGCCTATGCAAAATAATCCTGCACCAGAACTGTGCCTGGATGATAGAAGTGGGCCAAGTTACTTAGTAGTACACAAAGCACTTGCCTAGCGGATCAGATTGCTTAGCCCTATGCTAGTAATTCTCCTCAACAATTTAAACTCAAATGAACTCTATAGATTTTAACCTAAGTCGCTATTTAAGGGATATGCAGGAAAGATCCATTTTTTAAAGAGGCTGGATTAGGCTTAACCATAACAAGTAATGCGGCAGTTCGTGGGCCAAGACAAGTAGTGCAGCATCACAACAGGTGAATGTTCGCCATGTGTCACCGCAGCTGGGTCGCAGTGGTCGTGGTTTGCCATTGTTTAGTGGATGCACGTTTAACAATGTTGTGATTAACGTGCACCCACAGGATCAGGGTCAGCAGTGGAGGAATGGCAGAAAACTGTATATTGCGTTGGTTCTAGTTCTACAATTTGATGTTAGGCATGTTGGACAGTTTGGTATTTGCATTTGGATTTACACCGGATATTGTTGAAGTTGAACTGTTACACTTACAGAATGATTAATTTGGAATATGACCTAACTACGTTGGATAACTGAGCGTAACACGTGGGATTGTATATGGCACAACACGTGACTGCAGAGAAAAAACGCAAAGAAGACAGTAAGTAATAATTTCGTTCAGTTTAATTTTTTTCAAAGCGGCGGGGTTATTCTACATCATATTCTGAATGATGAATTTGTTACCCATGTTTGTTCTCATGCAATACGAAAATATTGATGGTTGGGTTCGAATCACATCGGCCTTGGGCCTTCATGTGATACGAACCAATACCATAATTTTTTCGTATTGCATGAACAAACAGGGGATAACTAATAACATCGCTATAGGTGAATATAGCGTTCTGATGCCATGCCCTAGGAGAGCCTTTCGTAGCTCTCTTTTTTCAAAACTTCAGAAAAGATGAATAACTATCATCTTTGTCTACATTGGATAAGCTAATAGTTAAATAATAGATTCAGTATAGACAACCGATATCAATGGCTTGTCTATGCTGTTGAAAACAGGATGTGTCCATCCATGCACACTGGGGATAGGTCCAGCGTCTGGTATTAGGTTTTTATTACTTTTTTTCTTTTAATAAGGCATATCTTGGCATTAAAAGCTATAATCAAAGGAGATACGCTGACAACTGGGGCACAGATAGCACACTAGGTTTATAGGACAGGTCCATGTTCTCAGAAAAGAGCAATACCCTATCGGAATCAAGGCTCCGTCTAAACCGCGTCTTTCACAGAATGGCAACCAAGAGGTTCTATATAGATAGAGAGGCAAAACGTACTACGTTACGTAAATCTTTAGAAATATTCTCGCTTCTCGCATGGTGTTAGCCGACCAAAAAGAAAACATAGAGTACCAACATTATAAAGCATGGCTGCCTCCGCGTCTTTCCACAGACTGTGGGTGCCGCTTAACGCTTTGCATATACACTAATCGGTGTGATAGCAATTGATGTATGTGTTAGAGGTGGCCAGGTGAATAATAGTGGCACCTGATGCATTGTGCTCAGATAGCGCTTTTTTCTCATAATTCAAAGCGCGCTTAGGGGGAAAAGGTGTATTCATTGGGGCGTTTTTATTTAAATCAAGACGACTGACTTGTTCATTTCATTCGTTGTGGTGCCATTGTAGGAACAAATTTAACCACCAAGTAGCACCCAACATCCAACCATCTGATATTTGCCGGATTGTTGTATCTGAATTGACATTATGTGTGTATACAAGCACCCAACTAATAATTAATCCGTGCAATCTTCAAAATGTCAGCGCCCAGCACGGACACTGGTTTTGAATGGGCTTCACCCCCTGGATGCAACCATGTAAGGAGCAGGATAATTGATTTTTTCACGGTCCTAGTAAGATTTGAACCCGGACCTTGTTCACCGAGCAAAGACCTTACCACCCACTGTGCGCCACGTTCTGAATATGTCGTCACGAAGTTTCCAGTCCAATACAAATAATATCCGATACATATTGTAATGTCAACAGAAAAAATGCCATTCACCGTTGTACCATTGCTGACAACTATTATCACACTACCACTAACAAAAATTGCTTACATCGTCTTCACCTGCAGATTGTCGTCGCGTAGGCAAGAGTTTTCCAAAGTCCTTGAAATAAATAAATAGGGCGCTTGCAACGAGTCATAGGTTATCTTGCCAGACCTGCCTCACAGAACAAACCCAAAGCATGCAGAAATACAAAGGACTCACCTATAGAATATCTTGAATGTTCAGGTGAACCAGGTGCGTGCATTGTTTTCTTCGCATCCTTGGATGATCAGGAGAGCAAACAAAAGCCCATTCAAAATAATTTACCTTCCGTTGCAAGGGCCCGATTTAGATATTCTTTAACGGTAGCTAAGACATTCGGTGGATACATGTAAGTATTCTGTTCCGTTTCTGCCCTGTGTAGTGATCTATAGATCTATAGTATCCAACATGATAAACACAGTGACAACATGCTATCCGCAATCTCTAAATTCATTCTTGTCCCCAATGGTAAAACGAGTGTCAAAGTTAATGTTGGGTCGATTGATCGGCACTTTATACTCCCTCGTAGCCAAGGCAAAAGTCTACCTTTAAAACTGTATGGATTACCTCTGCACCTATAGATGAGGTGACATCAATGTTTGCATACACACGTTAGCACCTGGTCTACTGACATAGAGGTGCGAAGAATATGCTCATACAGTTACAGCATTCAATAGCCTTATCACGCCTGATTGAGCGCGAATTTTAAAAGCACAAGCCCTGCAGATGCTCACGCATACTGCCGGGCAGTGCTTTGTTCGTTGCCCGGCGTTGACGTCACATGTCAACTCATCTATACAGTACCAAGAATGCCATCATGACAATAAAAAAAAAATGCACGGTGAATGCAACAAAATTGCAAGGTGATGTAAACAATAGATTTATATTTATTTTGTTATAAATGCAAATCATCACAGTAAATGACAAATGACAGAATCTTTATAGCAAAATTGATTTGGGTTTCGTTCTGTCGCAGCTTATCTACATCAAAAGTAGTTTAAACTCTCATGGCAGCATCGCCTCAATATCCTCTATCGGTCTATTGTGAATCATTGTAAGGTTTAACTACCAAGGAAAGCCTTATTAACGCCAGAGATTCTGAATCATGATGTATCAACAACTAATCGTTTTTGTTGCAACTGCTTATGTGTCTTGAGTCATTAGACCTTGGAAAGTTTTCATTATTAGCTATAGCTATGGGATGAGGACATAGCAGTTAGTTCCCCATACCCATTCAAGGTCAAATCATTTAGACTTATCGCAGTAGATATATAAGGCAAATTAATCTATTTTTGTCACGGAATATTTTCTTACTCCAATTATGTTATATAGACTGGATAACCAGCCTTTTCTTGTGCAGTGTACCATATAGGGCACTGACATGTTGGCTTTTGTGCGCATTACAATTATAATATTGACGTTGTGTGTGTATTGGAGTGCTTTGATGTAGGTCGTTTGTGTGCTTTGAGGTGCAATGGTTATGTGAGCATGCTAATTGGCGACTTGGATATGAACAGTATATATCATGGTTAAAGGCGCATTTTTCACCTGTGGCAAAGAATATGGACTGGAAGAGCCGAAACTACCCTTTCTGGTTTTAAGATTTCTACAATGCACTTACGTTGCTGATCGTTCTGCATGTACATTGATCTAGTGTTAGCGAGTGGAATAACCTGTAACATAAAACAGACAATATGGTGTCAGAATTTCAATATGAGCATCGCTCACAGAGAGGTTGCGTAATCGCTGAATCCCATTGGTGGCACCCCGTTGGTGACATCTCTTTCTTATTCCATAGCTTCTTAAATCCTCCTGTTGTATCTGTTTTTCTCTGTGCCTATGACCTCCGCCTCTGTCCATCTTTTCTTGCTGACTTATAAGGAGTGGATTGTTGATGCTTTCCTCCCTGCTCTACAAGGACCTATGCTAACAACGCGTTAAATTGAATAGAAATGGGGTTACGCGGCAAGTTACTGTAAGTTAAGTTTTATTTCTGCAAAAAGATGTTAGGTCACAGTCTGCCAAACACCTTTCTTTTATGTTGTTTTGTTTATCTTTGTTTCCTTTTCGGAAAAATGATGAAATATACAATCAAGGTTAATTGAAAGCACAGTAGAAGCCTAAGGTTTATTTATTCGTGAAAAAGGACAAGTATCTTTTGCTTTGCGTCATGAAAAAATAGCTCAATCTTAATCGAGGTGATGAGCACCTGAAATCTTTTTCAACTGCATGGGTAATGACAACGGCTCTGTACATCCAGATAAAAAGTAATTTGAAGTGCTCTATCCTCTGCATACCAAGCGGATTTACTGCATATCAACAATGCTATTATTTGCTCGAGTCAATGCAGCATGATGTCCATCTACTGATCACTGATATTTAGGAAAAGAAATTGTGATGACATTTTATTCATTTTCAAACAAATGTGCAACTTTTGGACTTGACATACCCCAGAGTATTGAAAGGTATAATATTAAATAATGAGCTGTGCAGAAACCAGTTACTTCGCCGATATGCGTAATCAAAGTTCTTATACAAGCATCTTTCTCTCTTTGATCCCATGGAGTACTGGTTATCCAGTCTATAGAACATTTTTGAGTGCCACCATGAATCGAATTGAAGCCACATGCGACTGGTGTGCTGCGTCACTAGGCGGATTTAGTGCCATGTCCGATGTCTTTACTTGTATTTGGAATGTAAAATTCCTTCATTCATGTATCGATCGAAAATCACGTCTAAATAAACCTGCCTACTGTCATGGTTGGCGCACTGGCCTACCATACGAAACCCTTTTGCACTAGCTAATAAATAAATATTTAACACTTTCGTATTGATAGCTAAGACGGTTAGAGTACATGCAAGCTCCCAGTTCAATTCCTGGTCTAGGTGATGATTTTTATTATTTCTTGGCCACCTTGAGAAACATTAGTTGTATTCACTCAGTCACAACATCCACTTTTTTGGCAGAGGATGCGACAAAGGGATTTGAAAGAAGCATGGAAGAAAGAGATAAAAAGGAAACACGATCCACTCTGCTTTGACCAATCCATCTGCCGCCCTTTATTTGCAATTGTTATTCATATCCTCCCAATCCGATTTTCTCGCTGGGTTCGCGGTTGTTTCTTCATTGCGTAATTGAAGATTCTGAGTCTTCGGAAATCGGCGAATCAGCACACCTTGCATGCTTGGAAGACAATACTCAAACAAATACGGCAGCTTCCATGGAAATCGGTCAACACGCTCAAATTGTCAACTTTAGTCAAACTATCTTGCAGAGAATTCAAATCAACATCCGGCGCGACCCGAATGCTAGTCTTTTCAAAGACTTAACGGATACTCGACTAAAGGCTATATCGGGTCACGATTATTTATAGTAGATTTCAAAATAAGTGAGACCTCATTAAAAGTTTTAGGTCTGTTAGAGGTAAGAGGAATTCTTTTAATGGCCACGGGTAAAAAAGTTGATGGTACTCATACAATGTATAGTAATGTAGCTAGTAAATAAATGTTGACCTAAAATACATTATTTCACATCTAAGATAGCTTGGATGCTTCAATTGAAGTATCGGGATTAAAACACCAGCAATTATATCATTAAACGTTGCTATTTGATCATAGCTTACCTTTGGTACTGCAAAATATCATTCCTTAACACAGCATTGGAGAAATAATGCATTCTTATATTAATGCACACAAAACACAACTAAGCGTTTATTTGGCCATCAAAAATGGGCCAACCTTTAATGCACGGATTTCAAATAAACCACTTGCAGGTTATGTTCGCATATCCATGCCATAAACAAAAAAATAAAAATATGAATTTTGATGATTTTATCGATGTTTCGGATTAGCAAATCGCTGCTAATCCCTTTAAGAGATTAGTGCAAAGCGGATTTTACAGCCCGGCCAACCATGGCATAAGTCCTTCTATCATTAATAGCCCATTGTAGATCTGAATGCATCAGTTTCCAGTAAGCCGATTCTGTACAGCATCTTTGTACCATGGACACAATATGTTTTGCAATGGCAACAAAGATCTAGTCTCCGCGGCGTTACACCGCTGGTTCCCGAGGCCGGTTGGTTCTAAATGGAAAGGGGATACTACTAACATTTTTCCAGTGTATCGATGTAATTATAGGCCTGCATTAATTTGTGGCACTTGCCGGTGAGTAAATATTTTATTTATGAGGCTTAATCACCTGTAGAAGAAAAGTCCTGGGTGCAAAGCGATTTATCTGAGATTAAATGTCTAAATACGATTTTTAATCCACCACACCCTCCTCAATTTCAACATTCTACCTCTCTAAAAGGTAAGATAATCTCATGGTCGCTTTGATTTACTAAAATGGTATTTTAAGGAACCATTGAAGAGATCAAGAGGAGGTATAGTGTTCTTCCACAATGCAATTCTTCCAATACAGTTTTTGCACTGGTTGTCACATTATAGTGACAAAAGTATGAACAGAACAGAACTCATCACAATCTTGCAATTTAAGTACTTTTGTCACTATAAATTCATGTGACAACCAGTGCAAAAACTGCATTAGAAGAAATGCATTGTGGGAATAACACTATACAGCCTCATGAAGAGATCAATCGAAAGATTGTGTAACCGATGGTACTAAATCCAGTTAGTACGGTTGTCGGAAATGGCCATCATGAATAAGAGCGTTCTAGGATGGAGAGTCCCTCTGGCCATTTCTCTATTGTGTTCTCTATTGTGTGTTGCACGCATCATTTGTTTTAGCATTCAGCTTTGTACCCAATAACTTCTGACGGTTTTATTCCGTTGGCCGAAGTCTAGTGCACAGAACCAAGGTCATTGGATCACAATGACTTGCAGTAAATACTAGCTTGGCAAGCACCACATGAACGGTGAAATCGATTAACACTTTAACTATAATGATTTACAATAATTATAATGACCCAAAATTATGTGATTGCTTTTAAATATGTGTTGACCAGAGATGTTTCCAAAGCACTATATTGATTCATTCCCTTATCTAGGAATTTGAATCCTTATAATAATAGAAAGTGAAACATTCATTTTAGCTGAAGTGTCCGAAAATCTTGGCGAATGATCGAACGATTTGTAATCGACTTTGAAAACACAAGCACGAACTTGACCAGAACCGGGAAACCTATCACTCTAATAAATTTGAAAGCTGATGAGCAAAGTTTACTAGGAATACTCTCATTCTATCTAACGATATACTGGCACTGTTGCGACTACTAAACATTACTTACCTTTTGCGGAATTTGGCCCATGCTGGTAAATAAGCTGTGATCGTTAATCAATATAGGGCATGATGACAGCACTGGATGTACAAAGCGACATTTGGCAAGAACGACACGAAGAATAAGTAGCGAAACACCTGAAAGACCAAGGGCTGTCTAGAAATAAAAGATGTTGCAAAATGTCTATAGTGCAATTGCACCTGAATTCATAGAGCATTTTGGGATGATGCAAATATCTTGAATAGGAATGTCTTCACAGGACCTCATCTGAAAAGAAATACCTTATTGATTCATTTAATGGATGCGCGTGACTTAGCCCTTAGGTACTTCTTTAGATACACAATATACTAAAGTATAAAGGTTAACACTTAAGTGTATAAGGGATCCATGTGGACCCAACATTTTTGTTTTTCGCACGCCATTTTTAACCGTTACGGTAAATTACATTTGCCCAAAATTTTATGTAATCGCCTTAATATCAGTTGAGCATATTTTGGTGGAAAAAAATAGGCCATGGCGCGCGTTCTTATGCTAATTAGCATAACTAGGCATTTTGTTGGCGCTATTCAAAATTTGTTTTGCCCCTTAAATCGTACTGGAGTAACTTTATTATGAGCCAAATTTTATGGAAAAAGTCCTTCGAGAAAGTGGTTTTTCATTTTTGGGGGGAGAATTGGGTGCGCGCTGTAAAAATTGCTTTTTGGACCGCCATTTTGAATCGATTAATTTTTTTTTCTGTTATGTGGTCGTGTTGATATACCCCATCAATGATCAGAGTTTGGGAAAAAATTCCACCGGCAAGTGGTTTTCAGGGATACACAAACGGGAGTGCACACGACCTTATACACTTAGGTGTTCAAGGTCACGGTGTTATGAACCCATTACCATACCAGTACAATTTTTTTGACAATACACTCAAAATATCATGACTATTTCCCACGTAGAATGTGGTGGGAGCAAGTGCATTGATGTTCTCATACTTGGTGTTTGACCTGTGAACATTCATTTTATCCCAGTGGTCACTTACTTGGTAATACATTGTATCGAAGCCCTTAAACTCTTACAGACCCGTGGGATCATAGATAATGTGCATATCTCTTCATTTGGTATGTCATACGTGGGTTTTTTCTTCTTCATCATCGTGAAAAGAGCAAGGGTCACGTGAGGTCCTTGACTGATAAAAAAATAAACCAAACGAATACCAATATCAGCACTTGCATGCAAGTAGAATTCTCAAGGGGAAGATTTGTATAAACTACATTTAATTCCTTCGGAAATTTTTTAAGCTATTAAGATGCATGAGGGAGATTTTAAAGATGATTTTACATGACCTTGGCTCTTTTAATTGATGATGTAGAATATTGATAGCGACAGTGCCGTTATACATGTATGTTTGAAATGTATTTTAATTAGTTGAGACTGCAACACCCTGGGAAAATAAACCTCACACGAATCTTGACCTTTGATCATCAGGAGGTCGAATGATCGTAAAATCAAAATGTTTGAGTGTGCTAATCCTCTTATGGATTAAGCATTACGGCACTCAGACATTGTTATGGTCTTGTGGGATCAATCAATAATCAGACCCTGTCATTGGCCTATTAGGAAGAACCTGAAGAAATGAAGGAATGAACCATTGACCTATCTATGAATATTGGAGGGTTTGTAACAGAAGGAACGTCAGTGGTATTACTTCCGGTATTTTTACGTGATGCACTTACAAACTGTGTGGGAAATTTCGCCACCCGTATCGATCGAGGGCTGCTCATTAATGACGTTGCGTGACGTCAGAATATTTGAGAAGTCACGTAAAAAAGATACTATATTTTGATATAAAGCACAAATGCACTTCTTATAAATACTGTAAGAAAAAAGCAACACTGAATACGCTGAAAATGCGTACTACTTTGCACATAAACCACAGTGCAAGTGCAATAGAGTTCATCTAGGTCTTTGAAAGTCCACCGCCGTCAGAAATTAGTACAGCATTACATATTGACTTACTTTAGCTTGTATGAAATTTTCACTTCTTATCGTGTCCAAACACTGTGGTTCTCAAATATGATCCAGCCACAGATGGTTACAACGTCTGACTGCTTCACTGAATTCCACAAGGTCCTTCTTTGTGCATTGTTGTTCCAGCAGTGGGCAGACCAAGAGATGTTCCATAGTCTGTGGTGCTGTTCCACAACCACAGGTAGTGTCCTGATCTGCTTCCACGTAGCCCCACTTCTGCAAGGAAATCTGAAATCGGCCAATTCTGGTTCTCAATCTGTGAGGCATCGCCATGCAGCCCATGAGGAGTCAGCTCCAGGTTCAATACCAATAGATGTTACTTGGTTGATGGCAAGTCTTTCTTTCCACAAGGCGACTCTGTTACGCTTAGAGACTGTTTCAAAGGGTTGGACTTTGCTTAAGAAACTCTCTCTGGATTTAAGGCGGTTGGCAGCAGGTATCTGTCCAGACATAGGGTGTTTCACATTAGATACGCTCTTGCATGCTCGCTACCCTACGACGAATGTCTGGTGGAGCAATTCCTGCTAGGATGTATAAATTTTCCGTTGGTGTTGGACGAAGGCATCCTGTGATAAGTCGGCAGGAGGCATTTAATGCTGAATCAAGCTTCTTGGCATGGGTTGACCTTTCCCATACGGGGCAAGCATACTCTGCACATGAGTAGCACAGGGCAAGTGCCGTCGATCTTAGGGTATGTGGGCGAACACCCCATCTTGTGCCAGTGAGTTTGTTCAAGATGTTATTGCGTGAACATACTTTACTCTTCGTCTTCTCGATGTGGGTTTTATAAGAGAGAGTGCGGTCCAAGGTAACTCCTAAGTAGACAGAGTTATCACAGTGCTCCAGGGGTGTTCCAGACCAGGTAACTTTAAGCTGACGTTTGGCTTCACGGTTGCGTAGATGGAAAGCACACACCTGTGTCTTGGATGGATTTGCACGTAGGTGGTTTTTCCTCATAATAAAGAGTGAGTTCATGCAAAGCTTTGGAGAGTCTCTCTTCAACAACTGCTAATTCCAAGATCATCTGCATAAATAAAACGACAGGTTCCTGCACTCCTAGGTTGGTCGTTGGTATAGATGTTGAACAGGAGAGGTGCATGCAGTCCATTCTTGAGCCTATGCCATCGGCTCTTCTTCGCTCCTAGCTGAACAAAGAACGTCCTGTTTGCCAGCAATCCTCTTATAAGCTCAGTCAAGCGGATGTCCTTGGTGATTTCCAGAATCTTATGGAGTAGGCATCTGTGATTAACAGTGTCGTAGGCTGCTGATAGGTCGACGAACACAACATACCCCTCTCGAAACCATCCTCAGTGTGTTGAGTTAGGTTGAGTACTTGGCTTGTTGTTGCCGGGCCGGAAACCTGCTTGTTCTGGTATGAGGTGTTCGTTTATCACAGGTGCGATACGGTTGAGCAAGAGACGTTCAAAAGCTTGTAGGTATGGCTAAGGAGTGATATTGGTCTATAGCTCTTGGGTTTGGATGTATCTTTCCCAGGCCATAACATGTACTTCCCCCCAGATCTTTGGGAACCTGTGGAAAATAAGGCAGCAATTGTACAGCTCAAGAAGCCATTGCTTTGCTACTGGGCCGAAATTTTTCAGCTGCTCAGTTGAGATGTTGTCAAGGCTTACTGCTTTTCCTGGTTGAAGTTTAGCAATACCGGATTCCAATTCGTCCATGTTGAAGGGCGAGTGAAACCAGGGTCGCCACTAAATCTCTTACTGTCTTCTTGCTGCACTTGCCATTTAAAAGCAGTTGTTGGGCAACTTGGTTGGGTGTGACATTTGGCTGCTGTGGAGGTTCTGTTTGATCCCCTCTGAGCTTTCGGATGGTATGCCATGCTCTCTTGCTGTTATGGGTCATATCGGTGGATTCAATTAAAGTATGCCAGGTTTTGATCTTTTCCTGGGAGATCCTCTCCGAAACTTCCTCACCTTTAGCAGTTGTTTCAGCCGAAAAGGGATCAGCTTCGGATATGGTGATATACTCTTGATATTTCTTTAAGACGTTCCTTTGCATATTGATTTGTCATATCCGCAGGCACATTTATGCGCGACAATGACACCGATGTGGATTCTTCATTATTGTTAGCATCCGAAGAAAACTTGTAATTACTACTACTCGTCACTACTTTTCAAAGAACAAAAAATTGTGTTATTATATTTTATAGTCAACCGAACTATATGTAATTTTTTAACTGACAGAAATGTCATGACATCATATGGAATCCCCATAGGACACACGCTGACGAGAGGTCAGATTTCAGAACTGTTGATCACCATTACGGTTAAATTAAAGGGTTAAGCAGCGATTTGCTGATCCACAACATAAAAAAAATCATCAAAATTTGTATTTAAGTATTGTTGTTACTGGCATAGATGTGCAAACATAACCTGCAAGTGGTTGACTTGAAATCCGTGTATTAAAGCCAAGGCAGTACTTTTTATCTGATTTTGTAATTTCTATACGTGCGTATCAAAATTCCGACTTGAGATCAAAAAAAGCTTTTCCGTGAGAATATCCCAGATTTATAAGCGTAATATTGTGTGCCATGACCTGTACGGTTTGACCTCAAACACAAATATTATTGACCTTTGTTTATTTTGTACTGGTGTAAACCACAATCAGCTGTTTAGTGTAGATTTGCGTCATCATCGCTGTATGTCTATTTGCGGGAGACGGTATGACAAATTTCCTCAAATACTTAATTTTTCACTATTTGGTGTTTTGTTCCTACATTAAAGTAGTTATATGGAATTGTACATAGTTATCTTTGATTTATAAGCTAAAAATGCATTTCTACATTTTTGTATTCTCTCACATTATCGCTGCTTATCCCTTTAACGGGTTTTTAACGCAAAACTCTAGCAAATAAGGACACTACCGTTGACAAATCCTACAAAGAAATAAAACATTCCATTGGAATTGATATAGGCATGGAAGAAAGAGATAAGGAACCACATCGACTTCCACAATCCATTTTAATCTGTTTATCCATTCACCCGCACAAAAGGAAGGAATTCAACAGCCACCCTTTGATCATAATCCCTCTGCTGCAATCGATGATTGGCCAGCAATCACTACTGTAGAATATTTTGAAAACTCTATGTCCGAACACGTAAAAGTGTAAAAGTATATTGCATATTAGAACATGTTCCGGCTGTCTCCGGTGTGTATTTGTTGTTATTTTCGTTATATAAGAAGTTAATGTACATCGTTATGCGTTCAGCTTTACTGCCCAAGACTGCCAGTGTGAAAAATAAAGGATGAAAGTTTGAATAAATTTGAACCGGGGGGCCGTCTTGGATTTTCGTTGCTCGTTCCAGGGGTTCTGAAAGTGACCCCTAACGGGACCAATTTTCAGCTAAAATATTCCCAGCCCCTAATTGGACCAACTTTGGTGAAATTATACTAGTTTTCAGTGAAAATACATGCTCGTCCAGGGGTTCTGAAAGTGACCCCTAACGGGACCAATTTTCAGTTAAAATATTCCCAGCCCCTAATTGGACCAACTTTGGTGAAATTATACTAGTTTTCAGTGAAAATACACCTAACGGCACAGCAGTAATTTGACACCCAAGAAAGTTACCGTGCTATTTTAAATATATTTTCCACTAGTATTATCCCAGTTATATACTCTCTTTTAAATTCCACTTATAATGTATTATAAACGGTCTTTACTTGTATGCAAAATATTTTGAATTAATATTTAACATTAATTTTTCCACTGTAACTACTCTTATTTACATATTATTTATCCTATTCATTTTGTTGTAGGCCTATTCTATTATGAACCAAATACAAAATTGATTGAAGAATTGAAGGTATTTGCAGTAGATTATAACCCCTTGCGGGACCTGTCCCCAATAACATGAAAAAGATACAACACATTTAAAAATCGCCCATATACAAGAAAACTGACGCTTGTGCTACTGCAGAAAAAATACCACTTGGGTTTATTTTGCCTGATATGTTTAGGTTAATTTTTCCTATTTGTATTCATTGAACCAGTCACAATCACCACTGAATTTGTACCCCAGTGGGACTATAACTTGATTATTTTGAATTTGATACCCCTATCGGTAGTCCCGCTTGGTTTGCCGAGTAGTCCCCTCTTTTTTTCGGAACGAGCATGGTTCTCGACGAAAATCCAAGAACCCCCCCCCCCCCCCAAGTAACCCCCCCCCCCCGGGCGTGTTGATAGGTTTCCATTGAAGAGTTGTTTGAGTATTTACTTCGCAAGTATTCATGCATGCTTAGAATTTTCGAGTGAGAAAATCTGAATAGATTATCCTCGTAAGGGCCTTGAAAGAATATGATAAACAATTTGCAATTATGGGGTGGCAGGTAGATCGTTCAAACGTCAAGTGGGTTGATGTGGTTCCTTCTTATCTCTTTCTTCCATGATATAGGAAACCAAAATAATAGTGTGAGTTTGTTTATACGCTCATTCCCAAGTACTTGAAAAATGTAAACATTGCAAAACTCTTCTGGAATTTGACAGCTCGATCATGACTAAATTTGCCTTATATCGACGATGGAGAAAGCCGATTGAAAATTGAATATTTTAAACAAAATATACATATCTAAGACTCATTCTACAGTGCTCATGCAGCTCACCAAAGTTCAAACCTCAAAAATTGACCTTTTTGCGGTTATATGCGTCCTTAGCGTTCCCACTGATATGGGGGGGGGGGGCAGTACTAAATCACCCCAAGTTTGGTGTAATGGTAGTTAGTTCCAGTAAGGTCCTTTAAAATTAATTTTTAGTTTCTCGTAGCAGTGGCCTCGGAAAAGAGAGGAGGAAGGGCGGTTTTTATTTTTACTTTTTACTAAATGACGTTCAAATATGGCTGTTTTCACAAAAATTTGATATTACCACCGACTTTCAGCCCCATCAGAAAAATGGTGAGGTCTTTTTTATTTTAAATTTACAAAGAAAAACCCCCTAGAGGTCTTTAAAATCACATGAAAGTGACTTTGGTTGATTAATAACACAATAAGGCCTATCATCCATCAAAATTTAGGATTGAAACATATTAATTTAAGAAAATTGCAAAATAAACAAAATGTTTGGCCTTATCCCAAAAAAGTGAGGAGGGAGGGCTACAAGAATCTTATATTTTTTTATGCGGCCTTAAAATCAAGGCCTATTTGTGACATTTTGGTGTCCTGTGGGAATTAATTTTTCCGTGAGGGTAGCACGTTATTAATAAAATGAGAGCGCATAGGAAGTATATTACTCTTATACATGTAGTAGGAAAATAGTGACTTTCGATTCATGTAATAAAATAGGCCCCGGAAAGAATACCCTTGTCGTGAACGGTAGGAGGCGTCCGTGACAGACAAAAATAGTGGGGCGCTGTTCACGTGCTCGTTTCGTAAAAGTTAATCGGAATGTGTAAAATTAATTGATGCTGATATTTAAGTTTCATATCTGATCATGTGATTCATGCATTGATCACTGGTTGTAAACTGCTATGATTTTCTGAATGCAAACAACAGCATATATAATCATTATGACTCCTGAACAATCACGTATCACTCCTTAAATATCCATAACCAAAATAGGCCCCTAGTATGGGTTGTTGTCAAGATGGAATATAAACTCATTTAAAAAGATTATTGGTAAAACAAAAATATTAAAAAGGCACGTCAAAAATATTGGACAAATTTTACATACCTGTACGATAATGCTCATATATCCAAAGCCCCACAATATATCTTGCCAATCAGGAATATCACACACCGTATTATGTTAGAGAAAAACAACCTTTTGCACGATAATTATCAGGCCATTGTATGATGTCAGATTACATCACTGTTACTGTCAACAGTAGCTCAGGTATCCAAAAGCTTATCTAAAAATAATACTCATAACAAAGCCTATGATCTGATAAATTTCGAGTATAAATTCAAAAACGTTTCCTATTATACAAAGGCAAGTGTACTTCTAAGTGGAGCTTGCACGGGAAATCTGGTTTTGTCTCATGCACCATGTGCATATGCCAAAAGTATTTTGTGCAGTGACAATTGTACTTAAATTATACACGGAAACGAATAATAATTTTGTAATCTTAAAAAAAGTGTTTATTAATACAGTATTGGGAATTCAAAGAAAATATTCCCACATGAAAAACACACATTAGTTATATGTTAGATGTACAGAATCTTTGAAGTACTCAAAGAAAATGGAGATGATTTACAGCAAATGTAAAGATACATGTATATTGTAGTAATTATAACAAAGAATAATACATTATTTAGAAATAAGTACAGCTGATTGCAGTCATCTCAGTATTGTGGTACAAGACCAACAATAATCTCAAATCTTGATCAACTGCATGCACTGAATACGCAAAATATATTTATTCCAAGTCTTTCTGATGTCTTCTAAATTGCAGCAGGTTAAGAGTAATGGAAGTACTAGCCATATTGCATTACCATTGAATAAAGCATGTGCCGTGTTGTTGTTGGCTATATTGGCTTTTGCCATGCTCAACAGGAGGTGTGGTGTGTGTTTCCACAGTTAACAAACATCAGCATAAAAGATAATGCTTTAAAGTGATTAAATATCCCATCTATATTTGTTGAGTTTGAATCTAAATACATTCGTGTTTAGATTTTGATTCAAAACTCAGTAAACAATAATGACTTCTTCAAAGAATTTTGATCTAACCTTCAAATAACAAACACCACGAATTTATATAACCCTAATAGTAGCTCTAACCTCCCGGTTCCGTATGCAG
>JAMKCH010006987.1:0-33071 GCA_023653785.1 Ophioderma brevispina
CAGGTAGGACCGCGTATAAGTGCCTGAATAAAATGATTATGAGAGATGCAAAGAAGTGCAGAAGAATAAAGACTCATAATACTGAAAGCAGCATCTGAAATAATATCTGTCCTTTTTCCTTTAAATTCGTTTATCGACAACCAAGGCTTCCTTCTGATGAGAATTGGTGCTATTCCTACGTCCATGCATCATAGCATTCGCAATTTCGTAATTAAAATAACCTATCTGTTATGTGCCCTGAACTTGTCATATTGTACAGTGTGAGTCAAAAAGAAGAGGACCGTGATATTATTTTTTATCAAAAAACTAATTGAGCTTGGATTACAAGTTTTTAGTTTCGAAAAAAGTATGTTCTTCTCTTCTCTTCCGCTCATTATAAAAAAACCACCGCAAATCACATCATTCTTAACCACTGTTATGCCTGTTCTAGGCTGTCCTTGTCTGGCTGCCGAACGAACCCAATTATCCAGCTGTCCACTGAATGCTGAATGCTTTGTATTGTGTGCAGTACCTGGGAACTGATTGGGTCATTGAAATGTAAATGAGTATTTACACCCGAGATTTTTCAAAACAGATGGAGCATGGTCCTGCACAGTATCATACTTATGAATAAATAACAAATCTGAAAGGTATTTTCAAAACTAACTCTTGACATCTTGGTGAAAGTTCTAGGTATCACGGCTCCATATCCAGATGTACAACACACTTTTATAGAGTATAGTTGAAACTTACTTGCAGACCCATTCTTCAGTTGAGGTTCAGAGATCGTTGCCTTGCAACCAGGTTATTGGTAGCAACAATGGCTCAAGAAGTCCATGACAACATTAAGCTTCAGGAAGGACTGCAGGTCCAAAACTGAACTTGAATCTGAGAATAAACTGAAAGCAGCATTCCCGTGGACACTGGATAAATGGGTTCCTTTCGGCAGAACAGGCATAACCGTGGTTTCGAATGGTAATGTCGGTGTGTTTTTTTCTAATGTTGAAGAACAAGCTTGTTTTTTTCGAATAATGTAAAACTTTTTTAATCAAGCTCAATTATAGTTTTTTTGATAAAAAAATCATCAATCACGTCCTATTGCTTTTTGCTCACCTGTAGTGATTCCCGTTTAAATAAAACAACTGAGCCTTCATAGTAAGTTAAGGATCCTTTGTTAGTCAAAAGTTCTTGATCGACTCTCTCGTATAATATCAGATCAAGGGTAAATATTTGAAAATTATGTGAAGATGTGTTTAAATGGTACAACCATGATTGTCTGCATTATATTATTAAGCACGCTATAGTTTGCTAGTTGCAACTTTAGTTACACAAAAACTTTATTAGATTCAAGATCATCCGAGGGGAATATTACTCGCAACGCTTAGATTTTTGTTGAAACTAGTGTCACATGATTGCTTGGGTTATCACACTCTATAAATTTTAGTGTTAGTGATTTACAAGTTAATCCTTTGCGATTGTAGTGAGTGACCAAATTAAAAAGATTTAACATTAATCCTAGTTACCTTAATTCCAATCATAAAATAGATTCGAATTCAAATCTAATATGAGTTGTTTAAGGGGGGATTAATGGGGTCTTGACTTTGGGTTAAAAATTGGTCCCTGTACGAAATGAGATAATGCACTGGCTTAATTTCGTAGATTGTAAGTCACAAAATGCTTTTTATTCGTCGCAATCGGACATTTCTGTTCCCCGAGAATATGCTGATCAAGTGAAGCATGGTAATCCGAAATTTCCAAAAACGCCTATCTCCTAACTTTAATCAATGTAAAGAATTTAAATGGGTTCATATTTAAGTAAGATATTTTAAAAATATTATTTATACGTATACGCCATTTACGCCTTTATTTGGGCTAAAGTCGAAGTAAATAAATACTCAGATTATTTTTGTCCCTAATTTAAGTAATTAAAAATGTACTGGGTAAGTGATTTTATGTATTTGATTGTTTTTCCTCACCCGTCGATATTTACAGAAATTATTTAAAATTAAATTACAGGACAGAGTGTACCAGATTTTCGATAATTCCTTTCATTAATACTTCTGATAATAATCAGTATAAAATGGAATTTAAAAAAAATCCATATTTCCACATCAAAAGTGCCCTCACTTTTTGTCTAAATTTCGAGGGCCTATGACTCGTTTCGTTAAAATAACGCAACACCAACCGAGAACGACGACTAGAGACGCTACATCATGCACAAAATTGAATTTTTGGCACACATAGTCAGCACATAATAGTGCTAGTGAAACATGAAGCCCGATTTTCAAAATTGTGTTCCAAATTCAAATTTACCCATGACATTATGTGAATATGGTCGATGTCCGGTTGCCATGTGCAACGGTATCAAACACTCCGGCTTCAGTTCCTGCGCGTATTTACCCCCCTGCCCCTGCCACCCAAGTTTCGTCCCAGCGGTAGCGTGTTTAGAGATTCTTTATGTTACGTCCGTTCGCGTGTTTAGCCAATCAGAAAGCCTTAACGTGGTTACCATGGCAACCAGAGCAAAAAATTGCATGAATTGTTAAAACTTTGTTACAGGGGCTACACTGTGTGTAACCTGTATAACCACTATTTTAAAAATTAAGAAAAATCACTTCAAAGTTCACTGCTTCCGACCCCCATATATACCCCTCCCTTAATGTTAATGCAGTAAATCTAACATTAGAAAATGGTCACTAACTATCAAGTCCTTAAGATTAACTTTTTAAATCCCTGGAAATTTAGAGTGTCTGAAACGGGAAAAATTATTTTGAATATCTTTGGGTGACAATTCCTTATATAGAGCAACTTTCAGATCAAGTTTTAGTGCCCCCCTACCTATCATGCCTATAGATCCTGTGATCCTTGTTATATTTTTGCTCTGCAATATTATGCAACAAATGCCTTGCCCGATAAATTGGGCAAGAAAGACCTAACAATTTACACCAGTTTTCACCAAGAAAATCGTGAAATATTTACATCAGAATGACCCTTGAATCTTAATGGAGCTTTCCTGTGTTACTGAGGTTCGAAGCCTAGACCAAAACACCTACAAACGTAAACTATGTAAACCTGATAAAGAGTTACAATTTACCCTGTACTATTGTTTCCGCCTTTCTCTTTAAAATGTTCTCCTCTGTACCATAGTTGGGACCACCAATCTGATTCATCATCATCATTTCAATCTATAGAAACAAGACGGCCCGTATCTCAAACGATGTTTTCACCGCTAATCACTGGTTAAATCGCACTTTAAACGCCTCCTAAAATAAACGCAATTCTCAAGCATGGTTACTTTAAACGCTGTTTAAATGTTAGCCGAACATCGTTAAACATGCCTAAACGTTGTTAAACTTAGACTTGGTCCGGGTAGTTTAATCGGTGTTTAACTTCACGCGTTTTTCAATCAAATGCCTGATATTTCCAGCTCTATATGATACTCGTGGTTAGACCAGTTCCCTCCTTTATTTCTCTTAATCTTTCTTTTCCGAGTTCTCGTATCTCATTTCTTCTCGTCCATTTTTTCCTTTGCTCTATTTCATGCTGGTGTAGCTGTTATAGTCTTGAAATGAATATCGCATTGCCGCACAACGACATAAAACCTTTTTAAATAGGCCCGGGCGTTTGTTTCCATCATCAACAATTCTCAAGCCTCCTGTGCGTAACGCGACAGTTCTTGTAATTTTACCCGTGGGCTTCATGCGTTCGTTTACAACTATTACAACCACGGAAGGCATTGTCTGGCATTAAAATATTGTTCACCGCACCCGATGATATAGGCGAAGATAAGTAACAGTTCAGTGGATGATAATTACGGCGTTGAAATACAGTGGTTAGCTAAACGACTTGTTAAATTATTTAGCCTGCGGTTTTTTTAACAGTGCGTTTAGCTAACCACAGTTTAGGCCTAACCACCGTTTATTTTAAACATCGTTTGAGAATACGGCCCAACATCTTCACTCTTTTTAGCTTAATCTTCGAGAGCAGCGTGCGCCTTTACAACTGCTATCACTTGAAATTATTGTCGACGGTGAGATTTATAAAATTCATGGTATTGAAGATACACCTCACATTTTCAGTTGACAATTCGTTATTTTTCACTTAACAGTAAACAGGTTATCTAAACGCCACAGCCTTTGGTAAAATTCTATTTCATTTTCTCAATACTGAACTAACATTACATTTATTATCCTTACCTATTATGTTGTCCTTCTTGGACTGTATTCGATGAACGTTCCCTGGTCTAGTAACTCGTGACAGCTTAGAACAATGTTCTTTTAGTGTGCAACAGAATGTATAACATAAGCATGCGATAACTAGTTCAGCTTTTACAATATGACTATTTCATACCCGCTGAATCCAATTCGTATGAAGCGCTCAATACCACAATAATACTGATACTAATACTAATGCATTCCTGTATACCAGACACGGTAAATTGATTGATTGGTAGCTCTCTTATAATATTAGACACTACTGGTTGATAGTCGCTAATATCTTCACCATCACTTACCTCTATAGTGAAAGCCTTGTATTTGCCTTTCTGTTTATCATAATAACCATTTATTACCATTCAATAAACTACTGGTCGACGTATACGTTCATGTAATATCCGTTCATAATATACCAAAAGATATTCCTTTGTCGTAAACCCCTCCTTGAAAGTAAAACGACAATTCAAATCCAGCCATACAATTCTATGTTTAAATGATTTTTTTATTCTCTGACTATAGCTTTAATAAAATTGCAATATTGCACTTTATCGTGCGTTATTGCACTATTGCAATAACAGGTGAAAGAGAATGAAAGGATTAGAAAGAAATGGTGAGCTCCAGACGATCGAGAAAGAATTAATTTGATGGAATCAAGTTTATCATCTTTTCTCCGCTAAGATTTATCATATGTTTTTAGCTGTGCCGTGTATCGTCTCACTCGGGCGATACCATTATTTTAAGTTGAACATCGAGGCAAAGTCAACTTATTTTACGCTAAAAATGATGTTACGTGTTATGAGATGATAGAACTTGAACTTTATTTTCATATTATAAAAAAGCATGTACATCCTCATATACAAATATAGCAAACATACAATTATAGCGATAATATGGACACGGCGTCCAAAAGGCCATAATGGCCAGAAGTGGACGTCTCCTAATCCAACATACAAAATTAGCGATACGTGTCAACCAACAAAATAATACTTGTATCAATGTCATTTGTAATCAATAGCAATAGTATGATGAACACCAGAAGTTAGCTGTAGATTTGAAGAAAGGTATCTTTGAGTTAATATTAATGTCTTGTTTTTTTCTGCTTTAGTAGGATTATAAATTAGAATCCCATTCTAGAAGTTTGGGGAAGAAGTTTTGAAGATGTTTTTTCGATAGTTTGAAAGGTGCTTTTTGGGTCCAACCTCTTGGAAATGTGGAGAAACAAACAGGTAACATACGGGGTAAGATTAGTACAGGAGTAGATTTGAAATCAAGTCAAATTGTGTTTAAATGTACACCAATGTATTTGTTTCATAAGGATTAAAAAACGGTATAGTTTGTCTAGGTTCCAGGTTTGTCAATAAAAATATTGACCACTTCCGGTACAATCTGGGGTTCTGGTGATGAGGCTATTAGCGATCGGCCCATGTCTCTTTCTGAGATGATTGAACGCTAACAATTTGGGAATTAAAACAATAATAGCAAGGAAGGGCCAAAAATGTGATTTTTGCACAGTTAGTAATTGGCTACGTGGGGGGGTAGTATAAGAAGGAATTTGTGTACTTCGAGGGGGGGGAAATAAATAATATCAGCTGCCTGAAACGCCCTTCCAATATGAAATAGCGTCCTTTTATGATCATCACCAGACCTCTGAATATCACTTTAATTGTTGTGTTGATTTGATGTGATTATTTTATCAGTACCTTTATGCTCTTCGCATAGATTTCAATTATCCGATTCAATATTTCGAGAAATGAAAATATTTCCTGGTGAAAAATTTCATGATTATGATAAATTAGTTGGTACAGGTTGAACTCATTGTCACATTGCGATATTATTCAAGTCTAAATCTTCATCAATATGTCTGTTATTCAACTTGCTCGATACAAAAGATTTCTAATTTAGCCTAGACAAAAATAGGGCCTACTTCCATTTTTGCTAGAGTTCAATGGATTCAATCATATACACACACTAGCAAAGGAAAACCTGGTCCCTTTTTAGCTCCAATCATCACTAACGGAAGGTTATTAAAAAAAATTTCAAAACATATTAGTCAGCAATCCAATCACGTACCAATGTTATTGCACCGTCTCTCGGAATCGGAAGAACGGACTAAAGACTAACCTTTTAACTGCTGCAAGCGTTAGTTTGCTATCAGTGGATCAATTTTTGTAGTAATTTTATGCCATAATGTTTAAAGGGGCATTTCGTGATCCACAACCTCGTCCCCCGACTTACCTAAAAAAGATGAGATTTTTATGTCATCTGAACCGTTAGCCTTCGTAATCCATGTGTACCTCATCCTATGTTCAAATTCGGTCGTATCTGTAAGAAAATCGCGATTTTGTATTTCTGTCCGTATATAGCACAGTGGCCTATGTACCGTGAGAAACAAGCATATCACAAAACCTCAAGATCTGAATCAACTCAACTTTCGAGAATAAGCTTTTCTAAAGGATATCTAGTGAAAAATGAATAAAACAGAATATGCTTGAATCACGATTTGCTCCTTTAACCGTCATAGGCCAATGGGGGAAAAGTTTGTCTCACATACCCATATTAAGTATGTTTGTAACAAGTATAGGTATATATAAAATTAACCACGGGAGCAAATTTCTCAAAACAAATTCAGTGTAACAATAATGATAAAACATGCCATGATTTAAATATCCAATTAAACCTCCAAGGTTAAATGATGGATGTCGTTTGTTCAAGTTAAAAGACTTGTACCAAGGTTCTCTTATAAACCCTCATGTACCTGGGCCATTTTCGTATTACACCACACCCGAAGGGTGTGATTACCATCCCTTTGAAATTTTCTTATGTAGAACATCCTATTCTTACATATTTGGTATCATAGGATAGCATAGAGTTTCTTATTTGCATTAGTATCAAAATCAGTACACACATTCCCATTATGACGTTACTATGACGTTATACGTTAGGAATTAGGAAGTATAAAAATCCTGGATATAGAGTGGAGATATAGAGTGTACAACGGGTTGTATTAGCAGGAAACGCTATAAACAACCCGTAGTGCAACTCATAATCCCATGATTTAGTGATATATCTACCTAAGGTCCTTAACAACATTATTGTTAACCAGCTTGAACCCTATGTCTGTTTTGTCATAAATGCAAGTGAAATACATTACATACAAATCGCGTTTGTCGCAAAACCAGAATAGGTATAGTCTGTAGGCTGAGTGTTTCGGTTCTTAGGCAATATTCTTGGCCACAAATGAAAAATGCGCATTACCGATGCGCCTCAGTTCCGAGTCACCTATTAGCATGTTCATATAATCATTGTACCTTGAAGAGCACAAGCCACCTACGTAGCCTACAATGAAACACCCACAGTACACGCACACAACTTCAATATTATTAATTGTAATGCGTACAAAAGCCAACATGTCAGCGTCCTGCTTGGTAAACTGCACAAGAAAGGGCAAGCAATCCAGTGTATATTATATCATCCTTGGTCCTTCCATTATGAAATAGCGCCACCACACGAAAATGACCTCTAGCTTGACTTGCTTGAACCGACGGAACAGCTAACTGATGAGCGTAGACACTTAACTGGCGCTATTTTACGGCTATTTTATATTGGAAGGGCGTTTCCAGCAGCTGATATTAATTATTCTAACTACAAAATTCCTTCTTTCACGACACATAGAGAATTATGAGCTTTACCATTCACATATATAGTGTATTAACCAATTATCAAACTGTGCAAAAATCTAATTTTTAAAATAAATTGAGGGCGCTCTTTAAAGGTGCAACGGGAGATTTTGAGGCACTCAAATATTGTGTCATAATAGAAATTTCATATAGATTAGACACTGAATATATTTCTTACCTTGTATTTGGCTACAGAAATGTCTTAACACTTGTTGCAACACGTAATTGAATGGAGATTCACATCTTTGAACATTGCCGTTTTCTTACATTTGTTGTTTTTTCAGTTGGAAAAAACATCTACAGACTTAGGCAAAAAAAATTTGTTGTATTGGAGTAACGGGCCAGTGCAAAATAGGGTAGGGCGGGCGGATTTTTTTTTTTTATTTTTTTTTTTAAATAATGCATTACTACATCAAATCATCACACATAGTCTATGTAATGTTATTAATATTGATACTTTTAACTCATATTATTGAAAATCTTAAAGAGAAGTTGCCAAAGTTACACCAGAACACAAAAAAACATAAAAAATATTGAGAAAATCGGTTAAAAATCAGGGTAAAAACAAAAAATCAGATTTTTGAAAATCAATAAAAAAATTTAGGGTAGGTATACTTTTGTACAGGACTTGATCATCAAAATTAGGGTAGGGCGGGTTACTCCAATACAACAATTTTTTGGGGGCCTTAGCCTTCTCTTTTAAGCTACTTCTGTAAATTTCAAATATTTTGACTCTTTGGGCTGGATCACATAGTTTCTTTAAATGCGTTATTATTGCTCAAATCTCATTAGGGAATCCCTGTCATGTAAACATACAGCTGGCTTTGCTAGAATAGAAGTGGGTATCCCGAAATTCAAGTAAACTGGTTGTTACACTAAGGCCCTTCTCAAAAGTTACATACACAGAATCAATATCATTTCTAATTCTAACTCGAAGAGACAAATACCTATTGAACAACTAGGTCCATAATCTATCCGGGCAAGAGAGAACAAAGCATATTGGCCCGTATTCTCAAACGATGTTTAACGCTAATCACTGGTTAAATCGCAATTTAAACGCCCGCTAAAATAAACGCAATTCTCAAAGCATGGTTAACTTTAAACGCTGTTTAAAGTTTAGCCGAACATCGTTAAACATACCTAAAACGTTGTTAAACTTAGACTTGGTCCGGGGGTAGTTTAAGGCGTGTTTAACTTCACATTTTCATCAAATGCCTGATATTTTCAGCTCTATGTGATACTCGTGGTTAGACCAGTTACCTCCTTTATTTCTCTTATCTTTCTTTTCCGAGTACACAGTTGATTTCTTCTCGTCCATTTTTCCTTTGCTTCTATTTTCATGCTCGTGTTTATCTGTTATAGTATTGAATGATAGCAAGTGCGGCACAACGACATAAAACAGTTTTAAATAGGTTCGGGGTTTTGTCTCCCTCATTCATTCAACAAATTCTAAAGCTCCTTGCGTAACGCGACATTCTTGAAATTTACCCGCGGGCGTCCTGCATTGTATTTACAACTACGGAAGGCATTTATATTTAAAATAATATAATGTCTACCTGGAGAACGAAGTAGTTTAAATTTCTACGGAAGGCATTGTCTGACATATAAATATTGTTCACGCACACGTAGTGATATAGGCGAAGATAAGTCACGGTTCGGTGGATGATATTTACGGCGTTTAAATACAGTGGTTAGCTAAACGACTTGTTAAAATATTTAACCTGTGGTTTTTTAAACAGTGCGTTTAGCTAACCACAGTTTAGGCCTAACCACCGTTTATTTTAAACATCGTTTGAGAATACGGCCCGTAGTTTCTTATTTTCAATGGTATCAAAATAAAAAAAAAAAAAAAAAAAAATTAAACGCCCGCTAAAATAAACGCAATTCTCAAAGCATGGTTAACTTTAAACGCTGTTTAAAGTTTAGCCGAACATCGTTAAACATACCTAAAACGTTGTTAAACTTAGACTTGGTCCGGGGGTAGTTTAAGGCGTGTTTAACTTCACATTTTCATCAAATGCCTGATATTTTCAGCTCTATGTGATACTCGTGGTTAGACCAGTTACCTCCTTTATTTCTCTTATCTTTCTTTTCCGAGTACACAGTTGATTTCTTCTCGCCCATTTTTCCTTTGCTTCTATTTTCATGCTCGTGTTTATCTGTTATAGTATTGAATGATAGCAAGTGCGGCACAACGACATAAAACAGTTTTAAATAGGCCCGGGGTTTTGTCTCCCTCATTCATTCAACAAATTCTAAAGCTCCTTGCGTAACGCGACATTCTTGAAATTTAGCCGCGGGCGTCCTGCATTGTATTTACAACTACGGAAGGCATTGTCTGACATATAAATATTGTTCACGCACACGTAGTGATATAGGCGAAGATAAGTCACGGTTCGGTGGATGATATTTACGGCGTTTAAATACAGTGGTTAGCTAAACGACTTGTTAAAATATTTAACCTGTGATTTTTTAAACAGTGCGTTTAGCTAACCACAGTTTAGGCCTAACCACCGTTTATTTTAAACATCGTTTGAGAATACGGCCCGTAGTTTCTTATTTTCAATGGTATCAAAATAAAAAAAAAAAAAAAAAAAAATTAAACGCCCGCTAAAATAAACGCAATTCTCAAAGCATGGTTAACTTTAAACGCTGTTTAAAGTTTAGCCGAACATCGTTAAACATACCTAAAACGTTGTTAAACTTAGACTTGGTCCGGGGGTAGTTTAAGGCGTGTTTAACTTCACATTTTCATCAAATGCCTGATATTTTCAGCTCTATGTGATACTCGTGGTTAGACCAGTTACCTCCTTTATTTCTCTTATCTTTCTTTTCCGAGTACACAGTTGATTTCTTCTCGCCCATTTTTCCTTTGCTTCTATTTTCATGCTCGTGTTTATCTGTTATAGTATTGAATGATAGCAAGTGCGGCACAACGACATAAAACAGTTTTAAATAGGCCCGGGGTTTTGTCTCCCTCATTCATTCAACAAATTCTAAAGCTCCTTGCGTAACGCGACATTCTTGAAATTTAGCCGCGGGCGTCCTGCATTGTATTTACAACTACGGAAGGCATTGTCTGACATATAAATATTGTTCACGCACACGTAGTGATATAGGCGAAGATAAGTCACGGTTCGGTGGATGATATTTACGGCGTTTAAATACAGTGGTTAGCTAAACGACTTGTTAAAATATTTAACCTGTGATTTTTTAAACAGTGCGTTTAGCTAACCACAGTTTAGGCCTAACCACCGTTTATTTTAAACATCGTTTGAGAATACGGCCCGTAGTTTCTTATTTTCAATGGTATCAAAATAAGTACAAAACATTCACATTATGACGCCACTATTAGACAATTTTCCTGGATATAGGGTAGAAATTTATATTTTACAATTTTGCCGGCTCAAAAACATTATTATAGCACTTAAATGGTATTTATATATAAAAGAAGTCATTTTCCAAAAACCGTATGAAAATCGGATATTCCTAACTTTTTGGTGAAATATTGAATTTTCCCCTATTCTACACTGTGTGTCTTTGGAAATTGATAGTTTTGCGGACATGCCAACTTTATGACGTCATTCTGAAGTAATGCTAGGCACGTTGGAACTCAATGGTATCAATGGAAAGAAGAGGACTATATACTAAACTTGGCAATATCGTGTTATACGACCCACCTTTTTCCCGCCAAAACATTCACGTACAAAAGTATAGGCTTTATCCCGTTGTAATGTATTGGCGGGAGAAGAGTGGGTTGTGAAACACGAGAATGCCCTAAAATTAAGTGTGTGTGACATTTCTGCGTTGTACCAGGTGTGTTGGTACTTCTCTCCCGGGGATGAATTCAGTATTCTGCCACCACATCCTTCAACATGCAGTTTATTCCGTTGAGGCTGTCGAATTCATAGGGTTGTGGCACAATACTAAATTCTTTCCCTCTCCCGAAGTAACCACCCCATATCCATCACTTTGGGATCACCCTGTACCTTACCTATAGCCGGTGGGTGTTTGTTTTAGCAAAAACAAATCATGCACTTTGTGATAGAAATATAACACTTGTCACACACTGAATGTGGACTATATCTATTTCAAAACGGGACCTCAGCTGGATTTGACCTGTGGCGGACATTATATGGTCATTTTTCAAAATGGCCGCCATTTGAAGTTTCAATGCCTCATATCTCAGTTAATAATACTGACACGAGCTTGATCTTTGTGTCTATGCCTGTTTTCAGGAGTAAGGAATCTAAATATGACGCTACATTTAAAAGATATCATGTCAGTCATTTTGTGTTTCAACATGGCATCAATGTACACTAAACAGATACTTTTGTTATAGCTTTGCACAAAATAATATCAATTTGATTTTTTTTGTATATTACATTTTCAGGATCAAAGAATCCAAATATAACATTACTTTTTGCAGCCATGTTATTTCAATATCGCCGCCAATTTACACCCAAATATCTTTGTTAAAAATAATCAAACTGAATTGATTTTGGGTTTATACCTATCGTCAAGGCAACTAAACCAACTGTGAAAATAATATTAAAGGGATATTTCGTGATCCACAACCTCGCCCCCCTCCCAGA
The DNA here is from genome assembly GCA_023653785.1 of Ophioderma brevispina. Lineage (NCBI taxonomy): Eukaryota > Metazoa > Echinodermata > Ophiuroidea > Amphilepidida > Ophiodermatidae > Ophioderma > Ophioderma brevispina. Next base: position 12,466 of record JAMKCH010006987.1, read on the forward strand.
CTTACCTAAAAAAGTGTTTCATATCATTTGACAACTTATCCTAAGTATAGTATTTATAAAGCGCGACATATCTACCATTGTCTACCGAAGTGCTCTGGGTGCCGTGGTGGAGCTCTATAAGGTTGTTACAGCACGAGTAAATTCAGAATGGTAAATAAATCTGATTTAGATGTTCGAGGAGACCGAGGTTCTCGGAGAAAATCTGCAAGGGCGGGTATGGATCGGCAACCAAATTCACGTACAACGTGACACTACCCTCTACAAGAAATCAAACTGTTACAACAAGCCTACCGTCCATAATACACTATTATGGTTGATTAGAATAGCCTCTATTGTCAATAGACCAAACTAAAAAGACTTTACAAATTACAGTGATATTGCACATAAAAAGAGTACCAACATTGAAGACCAACCTGGAAGGAGGACTCAAATGCCATTAATGTCCGGAGGCCATCTCAATAATTCTGTCAGCCTCACCTATCGAGGGACTCCTGGAAATGAGCCATCATCCAATGTAGTCTTCAATTGTATTATTGCACAAAATTACATTGTAATATTTCTTAATAAAAACATTTCAATGAGGAAAAGAGTATGTTATGATTTGTATACACTAGTACTAATAAGATCGAAAATCTGGTGGTCAAGCATTCGATTTTCAGTCTTTCCGTGAGTTTGATAACGACGCCGGTTGTAAAAGTGTTGATTTTTTGAGCTATGAGGGCAAACCCTTTAAGTTTGTTGATATTGAGATTGATTATGTTCTCAAGCAATTAACAACTCTTGGCGTTAACAAAGCCACTGGCATTGATGGCCTGAGTTCACGGTTGCTTAAGGCAGGTGCTAATCAGATTGCAAACCTTTAACCCATATCATGAATCTTTCATTATCTACTGCCATCATACCCACTGAATGGAAAATAGCAATGGTTACTCCTATTTTTAAGGATGGTTCAAAAACTGATTGTGGCAATTATAGGCACATATCAGTGTTACCCGTGATCTCTAAAATCCTTGAAAGGGCCATTCACAAACAGGTCTATGATCATTTACAAACAAACGCACTTCTGTGTAAAAACCAATCAGGCTTCAGAGAGCAGCATTCCACCTTGACTGCAATCACCGATGTAACGGATTACCTACTCCATAATATGGATAATGGGGATATTACCGGCGCTGTTTTTTAGATCTAAAAAGGCGTTTGACACTGTTAACCATCAGGTGCTTCTATCTAAGTTAAAACATCATGGTGTCATAGGTAATGAATGGAATTGGTTTTTGAACTACCTTAGTAACCGCGAACAATGTACTGTAATTGATAACATTAGCTCGGACCTATTGCCGGTGAGTGTTGGTGTGCCACAGGGCTCCATTTTAGGCCCTTTTTATTATTTTTATCAATGACCTGCCTGATGTCCTTACTGAAAGCAGGGTAGATCTTTATGCTGATGATACAGCCATCATGTATAAATCCAAATCTAGGTCTGACATTGAAAATGTTTTTAACAGGGAGCTTGTTAGAATTGCTGATTGGATGCATGTTAACAAACTTACTATTAACGCCTCTAAAACCAAGGTGGTGATGTTTGGTTCTCATCAAAAAGTGAGAAATACCACCCTTGATATTCGTCTTAAACACGAAAATTTGGAGCTTGTTTACGTCTTTAAATATTTAGGCATGTGGTTTGATCCACAGTTAAAATGGACTGTGCATACAGATAAAATTGCTGCTAAATTATCTCAAAAGATCGGGATCATAAAACGTCTCAGACAAGTTCTTGATCAGAATACAAGGAATATGCTGTATAATGCCATTGTCTTGCCTCATATTGATTACTGTTGTCCCGTATGGGCTAGTGCCGCCAAAAAACTTGTAAACAGAATTCAAATACTGCAAAACCATGCAGCCAGACTCACTCTTGGATACAAAGTTAGGGAAAAACATGTCGATGAAATTTATAAGGAGCTAAATTGGATGAATGTATATGAACGTGCTAACTATTTCAAATCTATTCTAATGTATAAGTGTGTCCACAACATGGCACCCGAATATCTTGTTAGTAAAATCCAAAATCGTAATACTCATTGCTATAATACACGTCTACAAAGTGCTAATTATCTTGGCTATCCACGTACCAAAACAGAATGGGGTAAAGGTAACTCCGGGGCCAGATTGTGGAACAACCTACCAAACTATGTCAGAAATTCAATAACCTCTCTAGTTTCAAGAAGTTTACAAAAATATTTAGGCTCTGTATGTAATATTATTTTTGGTTTAATGTTCTGTAGGCCTTTAACACACGCCTTGCTATGTACTTTTGGGTGGTCATATATGAATAGGTGTTTCAATTTTTTAATCTTGTAATTTAATTCGCATTCTATGTATATTTTGCATGCTTTTTGTTGTAATTTTGAGCATTTATTTTTAAGGTAATAATTTATTAGTTCTGAGCTGTTTGTAACTTGGTTTTTATTATATCCCTCTATCTGCCTGTATATTTAATATATATGTATTTAAAATTATTTACTATGTTATATGATTTATGATTTTCGTATGTACTTTTAAAGGAAAGGAGGGCCCTTATGAAGCGTTCTGGATCACTGATTGAGGTTACCCTCTATAAAGAGTTTAATAAAAACTAAAATAAAACTTTCACAGAATCCATTTTCAGCTTGCCGTAGTTCATATTAACATATGTATGCATTAACCTAGGAAAGGCAGAGGTTATTCATTCTGAAAGGCAGAGAAGTTAAAAACCTTCCACTCACACCAGATGCACTAGCCAGCAAAGCATGTGTTTTGATATTGAGATGAATGCTTGGCATGTCCATTGTTTGTGGGGGGGGGGTGCAACAATTTATCAAGCACAGAGTTACCAAGCCAAGCATACTTTCGTGGGCGGATCCAGTATTTTTGGAACTAGGGACGTTGGAATTGGCTTGCCAATAACAGCTACAATGGCACTGCAGTGCCGGATGGTGGGCGCGGGAGGGGTGTCCTTTTTTCTTGCGCAGTGGGGGGGGGGGGGGTGATGCATCGAAAACTTGGACTAATCATTGAATATTGGATTATCGGATCAAAATTCAAATCTTTGGAATTTGTGGCCGCCAAAACTTCGATTTTTGTTCGAAAATTCAAGAGTTTCGAATTTGTGGACATTGAGCGTTCCATCCACTGACCCAATATATCCTAAGCCCGATTCATTTCTAAAAACACTTCCGGGTCCTTTACATTTTCAATTATCCTAAAGGTTCATGAAGCCGATCGTAATAACCTCGTCCACAGGGACCCCCAATTTTACCGGAGGTGGTCAAAATATTGGGATCTAAAGAAAACTTCTATTTTTCTCATATTCCCTGTGAAATCTTAGGGCTAAATAATTTTTGGTTGGATGTTATGAGTGAAAAATACACTCCCTTTTGGTCGGTTAATATGTTTTACACAGTATCTATGAACGTGTTTTCAGCTCCCATATTAGAACGGATTGAAAACTTTAGAATTTGGTATTACGGGGTCAAGATCATTCATTCAAGATGCAAACTGTATGTAATACATCGGGGGGGCCCCCATCCTCCTTTAACGGAACTTAGAGGAGTTATTCTTCTGAAGCTATTAAATCGTTTAAGCCACTTTAAGAAGAAATTTGAAAGATTTTGTATGATGAGATTAATGAATTTCATCCCAGTCCCTTTTATGCATAGGTTCTATTTTATTCCTTTTACTTTATTACGAATTCTTACAATTTCTTCTTAAAAAGTGTTAGAGACTTAAGAAGAATGAAACAGGGCCTGGACTGCTCAAGACTAGCTTCCGATTGGCCTATTTTTTTTTTCTTTGCACAAATTCATGAGCATTTTTTTTTCTGTGTACAAGCATTCAAAAAGTGGGTTTTGATAAAGAAATAAAGGGTTTATAATGGTAAATTATGGGGCAGAATGGTTGGCCGTAGCATGCAGGTGGGCCTCTACTTTAAATGTTCATAACGTGAAACTGCGCGCCATCATACAATTAATGACCTGCATCCAATAGATAGAGCTCTTCAAAATAAAAGCTTTCCTGTAATGGACATAGCTCTGTCGTCAGACAGCCCCGTGGAGACTTCCGTAGGAACTACGTCCATATGGAGATTTTTTAGTATTTCATGAACAAAAGGAAGTGTCTAATTTTTAAAGGGATCTAACTTGAAAACTGAGACCATCTACACACACTGCATCATACATAAAATCAGCTAGGCCGATATACCACCCCATGTATCGAATTTGAACACCAGGTATTCATTTGTAATCTAAATCACAAACCAACGATAAATTGATAGCTAGTGGTAGAAGGGGTGTTCGTACACCCCTTGACAAGAAACTTCTCATCAATGTCACTATCTCAGAAAACATGCGTAAAACTACTAGCTATGTTTAAAAAAATCAAAAGTCTCCCACGTATCATTTTTATTGCAAATTGTGCAAATTAGTATCGCTATTAGAGAAAAATACAATTATTTGATATATTCCAGCCCATACGTTGATAATGAACAAAGAGGTGACTGGGCCTATTTCTTCGAGTTCAAGATCAGATGGACCCATATTTGGAAATCTACCAATGGTCCCCCATGAATGGTAATATGCAAATTTGGGTCGTCATTAGCTAAAATACAATTTTCAATAATCTCAAACCATACTGTTGATAACTGACAAATAAGAGACTGTACTATGTTTTGAGGGTCAAGATCAGATGGAAACCATTTCGAAATTTACAATGTCCCCATGATGACGTATTATGCAAATTAGGTCGCCATTAGCTAAAAAAATACAATTTTCGGATATTAGCTCAACCATACTGTTTGATAATAACAACAAATGATGTAACTGGACCTATGTTTTGAGGGGTCAAGATCCAGATGGAACCATTTTGAAAATTACCAGAATCTTTCCACAAGGACATAATATGCAAATTAGGTCGCCATTAGCTAAACAATCCATATTGGGTATATCTTGGGCCATCTTCCACATCCCTGCCCACATAAAAGGACGAGACCTATGTTTTGATTTGTGTAGGATAATTGTGAAAGGTACTCAATAATTTATGTTTCATGTGCCACTCAACATTTTTCACCTGCAAAATACAAGAGATGCAATTAGGGTCGTCAATGTCGAGCTCTCGTTTTGGGGGTAATTGTAAGAAACTCTCTCGGCCAGTAATTAAGGACTTGCACTTACTATACCTCTACCTAGCGTAAACCAATCCAGAATCCAGGTCATACATTGTAATACTTTCTTTTAATTCAAGTATCACTGATAAAACTAATGCAGACTAAGATATGACTGTTTTTTATTCATACCGAAAAGAACCGTGACGGACGGAACTCTATACAGTCCCTCCAATGACTCTCTGCCAACTGCAAGTGTGATATCCATTATTGTATCATGGTAGTATTACAACCCATCAGTAACTTTAAGACTGCAGATCCAATATTATTGGGCCAAGAACGGTTCTAAACTCATCCCAAAACACGATTATCACATTTAGAATTCAATCTGTACTCATGTAAATACTTTAAAAACTTAAGCATTTTCTCTTAATTCAATGTGTGCATAATTGACCTATGAACTCTTAGACCGTGACATGTTGTAATCAAGCCCAAAATGAAAACGTTCGGAAAACGTGAAGAAAAGGATTCTCGGTCTTCGACGGCTTCCTTCCATTGGCTACCATTAATTGTAAATAAATCAAGATGAATAGAACGGCTATGTTCGTATGGCCACAAGTCTCCACCAGATGCATTTGTTTTCAGTTTTGTATGACATTGGATCTCATATCGTCAAACAGAGATGCGTCCTTGCTGCTATCTTTTGTTACCCCCCTTTGCTTTTGTGTGTGTGTTTTTTTAATTTTATTAATTTTTTAGTGTGTGTGTGTGGTGTGTGTGTGATCTGAAAACGAAAACGATCGCTCTGAGAACCTGCTGAAACCCGCAGAAGGCCCAATGAAGACCATATCTCCCTTACAAAGGTAGATCACCACAAAGAGCAGTTGTCTTTTGGACTAACTGCTTCTGAAGCTATTGCACAAGCTTACCCTCCTGGAAACATTGACATGGTCAGGTGTTGCTCCCCTTCGCGCGTATTTTGTGCAGCTTCAAGAGTCCCCTAGACCCTCGTTTATGATTTTTCTGGCGGGAGTCCCATTTGCACAGAGATGAAAGGAAATCCAGCACGGGTATCTGTCCTTGCTGCCAATAACCTGATATAAAAAGCCTACAAGATCTTCTGCATATGGTATATAGATCGTGTCATTCTCAAAAAATGGTGTGATGATGACCATCATGAACACTGTTGGGCCAGGCCGGGAGTGAAATGGTAGGGGAATCTCTGTCGTGTGTTGACTTTCAAGCTTAAGCTGACCCTTCAACTCCTCTCTACCCAGCAAATAATTGTCTATGGCTTTTTGACTCGTTTGCACTTTCTGTATCGTCGTGATCCCTGCAGCACTTTTGACAATGTTGCTGCCATGGACATTATATATATTTCTTCAAGTTATCCAATGTGTCCAAATGGAATATGATGTTGTCTCTGTCATCATTGAAGGTCTATGTTGAGGCCGGTTGATTCTTTGACCAGGCCCTTGGCCAGGCTGTTTTTAAACAAAACAAATCATAAACTATCAAGTGGCCAAACCGGGCAGAATCATGGGTTGAGATTGCTTGCTTTGGAACATATCCTGAGACTGATTTCCATTGTCCCCCTGGCACTGCACTGTACAGGTCTTGCCCCTAATGTTTAAACTTTGCGCTTATCTTCAAGTCATCTTTACAAGCTTATTTAACCATGCAGAGGAAACCGGATATGTCAGCAGGTATGACCTTTCGCAGACGCCATATCTCCATGGCGTCGACTGTGTTAGAGGCCAAGGAAGGTCTATGTACTCATGAAAGCCTGCTGAATATTACGAATGAGATCGACGTCTTGACCCTCCTATAAAGTTTAACCAATCGTTACTTTTTCTGGGCCTTGCTCCCGTCTCTTCCAAAGGAAAGTAAAGACTTGAGGGTATCTTTGTGGGTCAACGGCCTTTGTCCACGGAAAGATGGGTCCCCCTGAAGACAATCTACGAGGGGGGTCGGGGCGATGCCTCTGTGAAATCGATACTTCCGTTGGTGTATCATCTCCCACGACGATATCCAACTCATTCAAGATCAGAGTTTTTGCTGGTTTGTATTTTTTTTTTTTTTTTTTTTTTTTTTTTGTCATTTTACTTATTTTCATCACAGTAGTATCTGATCACACACTGATAGCATGCGATGATGGGACTTATATGATTCCGGAGATGTCACCTCTCTGAAGCTGCTCCAATCTTTTCCTACAAGTTCCTTTAAATTTACAGAGGGTTAAACTACTACTATGCTAATGACTTTTTTAAAGTATTTAATTAGTCCAGAGTAAGTCTAAATGTTTTTGGGATGATTTTAAGAAAAGTAAATAGTCTTAGTACTTGCGGTGAACCATGTTAATGACCACTAAACATAATTTATGAGGTGCTTTTAATTACCTTGACCCTAAAACATAGGTCCGTCGTCATCTTGGTGTGGGCAGGTAGTTGCAATATTGGTCTGATATGCCCAAATATGGATTTTTGCAAGGCGACGCCTAATTTGCATATTTAGGTCCATCATGTGAGACATCTGTTAATTTTCAAAATGGGTCCATCTTGATCTTTGACCCTCAAACATAGGCCCAGTCCCCTTAATTTGTTTCATTTATCACAGTAATTTGGTTTTAGATAAATCGAAAATTGTCATGTTTTAGCTAATGGCGACCCCTAATTTGCATATTACGTCCATCATGGGGACATCTGGTATTTTCAAATGGTTCCATCTGATCTTTACCCTCGAAACATAGGTCCATTCACCTCATTTGTTTCTTTATCAACAGTATTGGCTGAGATCTATCGAATTTGTATTTTTCTGTAAGGCGAGACTAAGTTGCATAAATTTTGGCATACAATGATACTGGGGACACTTTTGATTTTTTTAATAGCCTAATCGTTTTCTACGCATTTATCTTGATTATAGTGCATTGATTAAAAGTTTATTGTCAGGGGGTGCACGAACACCCTTCTACCCGAGACTAGAGTAATTCAAAATTATTGGAAACCAAATTTTTAAAGGAGGATGGCCCGAAAGTATATGAAATTTTGATTGATGGGCCTTTTTCCCTCCAAAACACCATCTGTAATTTTCGCGCTGATATTTTATCCCGTTTTGATGTGAGAGTCTAAAAACATGATTTCCTGAGCCCCATAGATACTCTGTGAAATTATATTGGCGCCAAAAAGGTGTACATTTTCAACTCATACTTCCAAACCAAACATCCTTTGCCAAGATTTCAACAGGTTAAATGAAAAAAATAGTAGCTTTCTTGTGATAACAAAATTTTGGCAACTTCCGGTAAAATCTGGACTTCTGGGGATGAGGCTATTAGCAATCGGGCCACGGACCTTTAATAATGGTAATGAAATTGAATTGCTAAAATCACACAGAAAATGTTGTCTACGTCAAAAGCTTTCAAAGACAATAAAAGCTCAGGAAATCGTTTGATTTAAGAAAAAATCAAGAGTATAAAAACTCGATGATTAAACTTTATCTTTATCAAGACAAATTTAGAAGAAAAATGGTCAATAAGAGCCGGTAGAATCTTTCCTGACTATAATATCAATTAGTTAGCAACGCAGCTGACTCAGAGATTTCCCGATGAGGGCGCACTCAATTTTCAAACAAATCGTGTTTTTTGCATATACATAACGCTTGTATTATATTATCCTTCATATTAAAAATCACAACTTTGTTGTAAAATTCCGGATCCGGAAATTTTGTTAAAAACGGTATCCTATGGCACTGTTATACTATGCATAAATGCTCACTGCATGAAACGAAACATCTGAATCATCTCTAACTTTGGAATTAGCACATTTTTATGTTCCTATCTTTTCTAGAATTCCTTATTTTTAATTTCGACACCAAAATAGCATATTTGAAATCTCCCTGATCAGACCCTTTAAGATATACTAGGGGAGCTAGGACCACCCTCCTTGCACCCCCCCCCCCAACTAAACCAAACCAATTTTTTAGTTTCCTTTTATGACCCAAAACATAATCAGGATGTTTCCCACACACACTTTAAAAGTGGCCCCAAGGGGTTTTATTTATGTCAATCTGGCGTCAGATATGGTCCGCCAAAATAGGGGTTTTCACTAAAATGAATTAAAACAAGATATAAAAAAAACTAATTGTCAAGAAAAATCAACAGGGGAATCAAGCATATTATATCATAATAACATATCTGTGCCTAATAATTTTCATTCACATGTTTTTAATTCAAATCGCTGGGCGTCCAAAATGGCCCCATATAGCACTTTTTTTCCTAAAACGTATTAAACAGTTATTAAGAACGTAATTAGTCAAGAGCAATCCAATGGGTGAAAGTCTTAGGTGATAATGACTACTCTGTGCCTAAATAATTTCATTCCACATAATTTTTAAATTCAAGATGGCGTCCAAAATGCTGCGAAATAAGAGTTTTTTTTACTAAAAGGCAGTTAAACAAGCGGTATAATAACGTAATTGTCGAGAGGTGTCAATGAGTTTCAGATGATATGAATAACTCTGTACCTATAAATTTTATTCACATTTTGAAATATAAAGTGAATTCAAAATTTGCCGCAAATTGGAGCCAAAATGGCCGCCCCGTGGACTTTCCACTACAGTGCGTCACAGCAACAAAATACACAGACTCTAACAGGACATCATTATAACATGAACATATCTACAGAAATTCATATATCACTATAACCTCCTACGCTAGGGCGAAACTTTTCTATTCACATAAACATAGACTTTTAAGTTAGTCGAAATTTTGGTTTTCGCCTTAACGTTATCTTTGTTTGCGACTTTTATTCCCGTCAAAATAAATGAATATTATTTATGCCATGAGAGTATCTCATTAGCTACAAAATATAGAATATTAATTAATTAGCATAATAAGAAAGGTTTCATTATAGACTAATGAAGTATTAAATTTTTCGGCCTATGGTTCAATCTAGTCGAATATATATATATATATATATATATATAGATTAAGATGGGTATTTTCTATCAGAAACTGCTGTCTTGGTGGGCCCCGGCCTGATGCAAGAGCCCATCATTTTCTTGAATGTTTCTACTGACTCTATTTGTTATGTTCAAGGATTATCTCCGACATAGCGTTAAACTTTTGGCCTTGGCCTTTTTAACGGCCATGCGACTAACACCCGACTTTGTCAACAGTTGACTTATGTAACTTTACAATACCTGCCGACGTAGCCCTTCGAACTTTCATATTATATATATATTATATATATACATTATATGGTTCAATCTAGTCGTTATATATATATATCTAATATATACCTATATATCTATAACATATATATATATTATATATATATATATATATATATAATATATACGACTAGCTTGAACCACTAGGGGAAACTATTATATTATTAGTATATAATGAACCTTTCTTATTATGCTAATTAATTAATATTCATATCTTTTGTTAGCCTATGAGATTATCTCTCTTTGCCATAAATTAATATTCATTTCTTTTGACGGAATACAGCGGCAAGCAAAAGATAACCGGTTTAGGCGAAACAAAATTTCGCCTAACGTAAAAGTCATGTTTAGGATTAAAATTTCGCCCTATCGTAGGATATAGTGATATATACATAATATAGTGATAATATATATATTCATAGATACATCTATATATCTATATTATATATATTATAATATTATCGTATAAATGTAGAACAGAGAGAATGACACAGTCACCCAAAACGGAGTTTTTTCTTGCACAACTGCCGTTCAATTTATAATATCATCAGGTGGAGAGTTTCCTCCTTTTTACAAAAAAAGGAAACATGTACAAGGCTGAACTGTAATTTTGCGGCGCTTCGGGTGCGTACGGAAACGTTTATGCGTACGCCTGATACCAACTCCGTCAATAACTTACGCTGAGAGTGGAAAATACGCATATACTTATCATGTTGGTTCAGCTACACATAATGACTCACAAGGTAACTACAAATTAATACACTGTTAAGAGCAGGTTTGAAATACAGAAATAAGAAAGATTGTTCCGCCGCTAAACTGTTCTTTTTGTCATCTGCTTTCATCACCTTGTAAGTAGGTGCGACGGTGAATTTGGCAGTGTCCCAGTGTTGAGTGCACACTCGTCGATATGTTGGCTGAGTTTAATTTGAACGCGGTACGGGGATCCCTTATTTGTTGCTTATGAAATCTGATTCGAGCATTAAGCTGATCACCCATTTTTGCTCAAAATGTTCTTTACATCCATTACATGTTATTAACATAATTGAGTTTTTTTTTACGCTTTTGCAATATCATTGTGTATCTTATTTTCACAAAACATTGTTTTTCTCTTGCCAGCTAAACTCGGAGCATCAACGAGATGCTTACACGTGCCACAACGTTAATCATTACACTTGGTACTAACACCTTTTTGTTTAGTTGTTAGGGGCGGCTCTGGTAACCTGTTCTTGCGGTTGGGAGTTGAGTTGGGTCTTGCTCATGAGAGATTAGTATTTTTCAGAATGCGAGATGAATTTTCGCTGGCTGTGAGCATTGTGGATAGAATCTTAACAACTGTTCCAAGATTAACATTGTTTGGATTGTGCGAGTGGACAAAAGTTAAAGAATCCCTTTGTACAATGTGTTGTGGAATTGGGAAAGAGTATATGGAAGCACAAGTGATCACTTTCTTCTTATCCATAGATAAGAAGCCTATCTTCCAAATAACCACTCCGTTACCTGGAGATAACGCGCTTCGTTAACTGGAGATAACCAAAGCTGAACCCAAAGAACGGCGTCTATCTGGGTTAACAAAGCTGAACCCCAAATAACGGTCCTTATCTTAAGTTAACAAAGCTATCTCGAAGATAAGAAAGCTGAACCCTAAATAACGGTCCTTATCTTGGGTTAACAAAGCTGAACCCCAAAAAACTGGTCCTTATCAGGGTTAACCCCAAGCTGACCCAAAATAACGGTCCTTATCTTATAACAAAGCTGAACCCCAAATAACGGTCCTTATTGGGTTAACAAAGCTTTTCTTTAGATAAGAAACTTATCTAGGCAGATTAAGTGACCCGTATCGTCCAAATTACGCTCAGTTAACTCAAGAGACAAAGCTTGAACCCCAAATAGACGATCGTTATCTGGGGTTACAAAGCTGAACCCAAATAACGGTCGTTATTTGGCGGTCAGCTTTGTTTTTGTTATCTCCAGATAGGGCCCGTTATTGGGGTCAGCTTTGGTAACTCCAGATAAGGAGTGTGGTTAACTCACGATAAGGACCGTTATTTTGGGTTCCGCTTGGTTTATCTTAGATTAAGCTTTGTAACTATATATAAGGCCCGTTATTTGGGGTTCAGCTTTCTTAACACTAGATAAGGGCACGTTATTTGGGGTCAGCTTTGTTAACCCAAGATAAGGACCGTTATTAGGGTTCAGCTTTGCTTGCTAACCCCAGTTAAGGATTGTTATTTGGGGTCAGCTTTCTTATGATGCAGAATAAGGGTGCTTTTTCTCGAGATAAGAGACCTTGATCCCGAGATAAGCTTTGTTAACCCCAGATAAGGGTAGTTATTTGGGGTTCAGCTAGCTTTTCGAGGATAAGCTTTGTGAACTGAAGATAAGGCACGTTATTTGGGGTTCAGCTTGTTAACCCTAGATAAGGTGCGTTATTTGGGTTCAGGCTTGGTTACTCAGTTAAACGAAGCGTTATATCCAGTTAAAGGCTGTTATTTGGAGATTAAAGCTATGGAAGCACACGTTCTTCTTATCCCTAGATAAGGAAGCTATCTCCCAATAACACTCCGTTAACTGGAGGGGATAACGCTTCGGTTAACTGGCACGATAACAAAGCTTGAACCCCCAAATAACGCGTCGATCTGGGTTAACAAAGCTGGACACCAAATAACGGCATTATCTTAAGTTAACAGAGCTGATCTCGAGATAAGAAAGTGAACCCTAATAACGTCATTATCTTGGGTTAAACAAAGCTGAACCCCCAAATAACGATCCTTTTCCCCCAAGGTTAACAAAGTGGAACCCCAAATAACGGTACCTTATCTTAATTAACAAGCCTTATCTTCGAGATAAGAACAGCTAAACCTAAAAACGGTCCCTTATAGGGGGTTAACCAAGCTTATTCTAGATAAGAAACACTTATATAAGGATAAGCCCTTATCTCCAAATACGCTCAGTTAAAAAGCAAGATAACAAAGCTGAACCCAAAATAAAGATCCTTATCTGGGGTTAACAACAGCTGACCCCACAATAAACGGTCGTATTTGGGGGGTTAAGCTTGGTTATCTCCAGATAGGGCCCCCGGTTTAACTTTGGTGGTTAGCTTTGCTAAATCCAGAAAGAAACGGAGTGTTAATCTCAAGATAACGACCGTATTGGGTTCAGCTTTGGTATCTCTAGATAAGCTTTGTTAACTCTATATAAGGACCGTTATTTGGGGTTCAGCTTTCGAACCCTAGATAAGCGCCCGTTATTTGGTGGTTCAGCTTTGTAACCCAAGATAAGCGACCGTGATTTAGGGTCAGATTTGCTAACCCTAGTAAGGATTGGTAACGCCAGAAAAGGAGGTATTTGGGGTTTCAGCTTCTTATCTGGAGAAGGGTTGACTTATCTCGAGTAAGAGACCTATCCCGAGAAAGCTTTGGTAACCCCAGATAAGGGTCGTTATTGGGGTTCAGCTCTGCTATATCGAGAGAGTAAGCCTTTGTTAACTTCAGGTAAGGTGCGTTATTTTGGGGTTCAGCTTTGTTAACCTAGATAAGGCGCGTTATTGGGGTTCAGCTTTTTTATCTCCAGTTAACGAAGCTTTCTCCATTAACGGAGTGTTATTTTGGAATAAGGTTTCCTTATCTAGGGATTAGGAAAAGTGATACCTTGTGCTTCCATAAGAGTAGTCCCTCTCTTCTGATTATAATATCGAGCATATTTTTGGTAGGTCTATGCCAACCAGATTTTCAAACTTTGGGCTGGTAACTGAATTTGGAGTTTTATAAAATATGGGCTAGGACTGAATTTGGGTTTCTTGTTAGAAACAAGGGTTTTCGAAGCTTGAATTTTTATTATCAAATTGAGGTATTTTTAAGTAAATGTGTCCAAAACAGATTCTTACATAAAATGTGGGGGTCCCTGTAGACTTAATATGCCTTAAAATGGGAGTCTGTGGCAACGGAAATCGGCCTGAAAAACGAGGGGTCTTAATGGGAGGCACATACCCATACCACCTTTCAATGTGATAACTAACTCCCGGGCCCTACAGTAGCTTATTTAACATCAATTTTTCTTTTTTTATTAATATAAATAATGTACTATTTTGTATTGAGATATAAGCAATGAAATGTGTATTGCTATTGTTACCACATCAAACTTGCCATTCACCTGGCAAAGCATTAACCTTCCCTCATGATGGAGATGTTTTCATCGTATTCAAAAAGAGGCTCCAACCGTTCCAAGGATACCAAACTTGCACGCTTACAACCGATTCAAAACACTGCGCTAGAATCTCACTTTGTACAACAAAGTCTTGCCATAGAACTCCCAATGTTGAAAGAACTTCACTGGCTTCCAGTAATTACAGAAGTTTTTAAGAAGTACTAATTGGTATAAATGTGTGGAACAACATTGACTCAGAGATATATTTCAGAATTACTTAGAAGGACATTCCACTCGTTCTTCTTTACGTTCTATAACATGCTTCTCTGAAGGAGTCCAGGATCCAAAGGATGTGGGGTGATAGATCATTGCCATTGCTGCCCCAAGCTTGTGGAATGAACTGCCAGCTGAGCTCAAAACTGCATCAGTGTATTACAAATTTAAAGAAAACTGTTTAAAAACATTATCCATGCACAAAGTTTTTCAATAATGTTTAATTTATTGGTTCATTTTGCATGTGCTGTATGTTTTGTATTGTGTTTTGTATTTGTTCATTGTGCGCCTGGAGCACCAAACAGGGTGGATATGTGCGCTTTATAAAGTCGCATTATAATTATTATATTATTACCATGGGGGTGCTTTTAGACGTTTACCAGGACTTGACCTTCTAGAGTCACTAGAAAGGACATCAACACCAACATCAACCCGCCATCGGTGTTTATCACAGCAAGGACAGTGATGAATTATCTAAAACCCAGATTGCATTTTCAATACTCTTGATAACCACTGCGTTCAAAGGACGCTGTATCATGAGTTGTGCGGCCGTCAGCTTGAGTTATATGGTTGCAGAAGATGCAATCTGAGTTGAAATAATTTCCTATGTTGTTTTTGAGTGTGATGAACGCCGATGGCAAGACGGTAAAGGTTTTTGGTAAATCTTCTAATAGCAACCCCGATGGTATCCATGGAATAATTGTAGTACTTTGGAATGGCCTGACAAACATTGAGGGCAGATTTATGCTCTTCCAGGTGAAGGTCTCTGATATCTTGTAGATTGGACAATGTGCCTCTGGGTATTGTAATTCTGTAACCGCTGTGAATGGGCAATGTGGACATTGGCAACATTATAGGTGCACAGTATTTTGCTTCTTAGTGCAGGGGCGCTCGCTGGAGGGCTAGTTCCTTTTCTCGCTACTCAATATTTAACTGTTAAATAAAAGGGAAGGGAAACAAACAAATGGGTAATTTGTAAGAGAAAAACACAAGATCGGGACCTCTTTAGAAACAGTCAAGAAAATGGAAGTCTCACAGACGGAAAGGTCCTTATCCTATTAGCAGAATATCAGACAAGGTGGTCGTCAACACTTACGGCTTGGACACCTTTGACAGGAATAAGTATAACAGGGGAAGATTTATAAATCAAAAAGATGCGGCCGGCCGACTGCAGCGCAATACAGCCGGTACTTCTTTTACCGCTAACACTATATGATATTCATATTGAACGGTTGAGCTCATTTTGGATGGATTGACAAACATCTCCATCATGAGGGCAGGTTTATATTCTGCCAGGTGATGTTGTTGATATTTGGTAGTTTATTTAGACAAACGCCCTGTTGCGTCGGTAATCTGCAATGCTGTGAATAGGTCATTATGTAACAATAGGGATACACCATTTCTTTGCTGAAGTGATTTTTGTGCTGTGTAAGCCTTTTAAGGAGAAAAGGTCCACTTGGGCGGCCAATTTTGATCCATTTGCGGCCATTTTGAATTCCATTTTCTATTGAAAACGCGAATACATTATTAGGCACATGTGTATTTTGATGATCGTCTGAATTCTTTAATTGAAACATCTCGACAATGAGAGTTATTACATCTGGTTTTTTAATTATTTTAGTAAAAAAAAAAAAAAATTAACATTGTCCTTGATGTCCACCGATGGCTGGTTGATGTTGGGGTTGATGCCATTTCTAGTGGTACTAGACGTCAAGGTCCTGGGTAAAATTGTTAAAAAACACCCCCACCCCCTCCCCCGATGGTATCCTTGGGACGGTTGTAGCCTCTTTTGGGAATGCGTGGACAAACATCTTCCATCATGAGGGCAGGTTTCTGCTCTGTCAGGTGATGGCCTGTTGATAATTTGTAGTTTGGAGAATGCTGTGTGAATGGGCCATGTTGGTAACAATATTATGAATGCACATTTCTTTACTTATTCAGTGCAGGCGATTTCCTGGAGGGCAAGTAGCTTATCTCTGACTCAAAACTTGATTGTTAAATAAGCTACTGTAGGAACCCGGGGGGTTACTCACCATTGAAAGGTGGCACTCATGCGGGATGATGACGCCCATAAGACCCTCGTATTCAGGCCGACTTTCCGTGCCACAGACTCCCATTTTTAACCGATTTAAGTTCCAGGGGACCCGACATTATGCAAGGAATCTGTGCTGACCACATTTGACATCATCTGATAAAATCAAGCTCAAAAACCCTGGTTTCTGACAAGAAACTACCCAAAACAAGCTATCCATCATAGTAACTGCAATGTGGCAATGTAAACCTAAACCTGTATGCATGTGTATTTTGTTGCTGTGACGCATCGTAATGGGAAAAGTCCACTTGGCGGCCATTTTTTTTATTTTTGGTGGCCATTTTGAATTCCACTTTATATTTTAAACATGTGATGTGAATGAAAAAATTCTTTAGGTACAGATGTATTCATATCATCTGAAAAACTCATTGAAACCTCATAGACATGACGTTATTACCGCTGTTTTAATGCAGTTTACGTAAAAACTCTATTGCGCAGCCATTTTGGACGCCATTTTGAATTTAAAACATGTGTGAATGAAATCATTTAGGCACAGATATGTTAATTATGATCTAATATGTTGATCCCATTGATTTTTCTTGCCAATTAAGTTTTTTATATTTTGTTTTAATTTATTTTAGTGAAAACCCCCTATTTTGGCGGCCATATTGGACGCCATCTTGAATAAACCCCCTTGGGGCCACTTTTAAATTTTGGGAACATCCTGATTATGTTTTGGGGTCATAAAAGGAACCTAAAAAAATTGGTTTGGTTTAGTTCTGAGGGGGTGCAAAGGAGGTGGTCCTAGCTCCCCTAGTAATACAATTTGTAGCTATTTCCTCTTACAAAAACTACGCACACGCTCAATAATGAATAATCTTAAATTTTATGATAGGCAGTTTTAACACCTGACCTATTTTCTTCTGGTAAGTTTTATTTTTTTTTCTCCCTCCAACGAGGGGGCGTGCGTCGACCACGCCCCTATGTAGATCCGCCAGTGTACTTTCGAAACGTCCAATGCACATTGCCAGATGTAATGGATGACTCTTTAAAATGGACGACTCTTCCACCAACTGGTGTAGCGAGTAGCGCATCGTGCAATCATCAGTTGTAGATATATCAAGGGATATAGTGGACAGTGTAAGAAGAGTTGCTGTTCATTATTCCGAAGGTTCGTTATTCCGAAAGTTCCCAAATCATAAATCATAAAATCACATCATAAAACACATCCCGGCCTCAGTCGAAAAGAGAATTTCCGCACTGTCTTCAAACCAGGAAGTTTTTGATAACTCATCTAGAATATACAACGAGGCGCTTGAAAAAAGCGGGCATAAAGATAAAATCAAATACACCAAAACCAGCACAAATAATGGTACAACAAGGAAAAAGAAATCTAGAAGGAGAAAAATAATCTGGTTCAACCCCCCTTACAGCCAAAGCGTCAAATCAAGCATTGGGGGCACATTCTTCAAGCTACTGGACAAGCACTTTCCCCCGGGGAGTAGACTTCACAAAATCTTTAATAAAAACTGCATAAAAATCAGTTACAGTTGCATGAGAAGCATGGGTTCAGTCATCAAGGCCCATAATAGTAATGTTATCAGAACGGCCAAGAAAGGACCAAAGAAGTGCAACTGTAGGAAAAAAGAAGACTGCCCCCTCCGCGGAAAGTGCTTGTCCTCACAAATCGTATATAAAGCCACAGTTGAATCACACGATGTCTCAAACGCATATGTTTTGTTTAGCGGGTTGGCACCTTTAAAGAGGAGGTTTACAATCACACAAAGTCATTTAGGCACAAAAAGTACCGCACAAAGGAGACAGAAGTGTCAAAACACATCTGGAATTGCACAGAATAGTAAAAATACACAATCAAATGGGAAAATCGAAGGGAGTCAAACACTGTAATGGGACTATCTGGGCAATGTAATTTGATGTTGAGACGAGAACCTAGAAAATATGAAGCTCAAGAACGCTATTAACAAAAGGTCTGAATTGGTAAGCAAATGTAGACAGGGTACAAAACAATTCCAACCGTGTCAAACAGAAATAAACTTTTTGTGTCCATCCAACTCAGCTCAGTTGCCTGAGGATCGCCGAAAGGCGTGAAACAACGTGTAGCAACAAATGTACATCAGGTGTATAGTAACCACGAGTATGTTACCAAGCTCGACTAGCCCTAAGGATTGAGCACTTTGCCTGGGTGGAGGAGAAGCAGACAGGAGGAGGAGAGAGGAGAGGAGATAGGAGAGAGAGAAGAGCGAAGAGAGAGGAGAGAGAGAGAGAGAGAGAGAGAGAGGAGATGAGAGGAGAGAGATATAGAGAGAGAGAGGAGAGAGGATGAGAGAGATATATATATATATATTTAGTTGCTTATTATTTTTTTTAAACAAATGCCTTAATAAATCTCAAAGGTAAAACAATGGCTATTCACTTAAGTAAAGGGTGATTTTTTTTTAATTACAAAATGGCTGCCATATTGGAAAATCACAAGGACTGACACAATATATTTCAAAATGTATGTCATGTTTGGATTTCTTGATCTTAAAAATTAAGTATAGACACAAAACATCTAGTCAATACCATTTTGAGTAAGTATAAGAAAAGAAATGTCAATTTTAGTGCAAATGGCGGCCCTAATGGGAAAAACACTAAACAAGATGAGAATATATCTCAAATATGGCATAGTGTAATACCTTGGAATTCAAAACATAGTTATAGACACAAAAAAAACAAAAGTTTTTTTTTTTTTTTTTTCTCCAGTGTTATTAATCAAAGATTAAGACAAAAAAAATGGAAAATGGCAGACATTTGAAAAATGGTCACCACGGCCGCCACAGTTCAAATCCAGCTGGGGTCCCGTTTGGAAATAATGTTTGTGGTCCATAGTAAGCGTGTACCAAATGCTTATACTTCTATCAAAAGTGCAAGATTTGCTCCAGATGAGCGTCTTTACCCTCTGAGACTACCAGTGACCAATTTACATTTACCATTTGGCACCGGAACCGGGTTTAGTAGGGCAAAAAAGTGTAAGCACTATATCACATCAAAATCTGTAAAAAACTATATGAAAACTTCCTGTTGGTTTACTACTTCGAAGGATTTAAAGTGAATTTTGGTAAGTTCAGTTGGAATTGAGGCTGAATGATTTACGTGATTTAAAAGCGGGTCAATGACTCGAAAAGGTCGACCCGGCGAGTTCATTATGTTGTATTTGAATACACAAACGCTGGCGAAGCATTGCGAGAAAAATAGCATTTTCAATCTTATTATTTCATGTCATTAGATGTGGATGTAGGCAGTTTGGTTATCCAGTATTTTACACAAAAGTGGCGACGGGAGCGGCCAAAACTTTCAATTAAAATGTCATCGATGTGAATACAGCTCTCATAACAATTAATAAAGCATTCTATAGTCGGACAAATCTTTATTAGTTAAAATGCCTGAGTTGAGAGAACTATTACATACTGGAATATATTAGTTTCAGTTACTCCCTATACGTAACTGAGTTGAAAAACTAACCATTGATTTCTAGGTATCGTTGATAATATTCAGGATGCAAAGATGACAACTTAAAGCGGGCCCATTGCACATGCATTGGTATCCGAACTTTGTTGAGTGATACGCGAACCAAATATGGTATATATTTTCAGGCTACCGTCAGAAGGTCATATTTTATGGATATTTTCTAGAATGACGTGCTAAGCTTGGCAAAAGTGTGTGAAAACATGTGATTCTAATCAGTCTTGTGCTGGTCTTTTCATGTGAGTGACATAAGAAAGTAAATAATTTACACGA
>JAMKCH010006988.1:0-33107 GCA_023653785.1 Ophioderma brevispina
GTATTATACGGGATTTTGATGAATTATGAGAAAAATGAGGGTATATGGGAAAATATGAAAAAGTTAAATGAACCTTATACGATAATATTGGCATTTTTTATTATTTAAAAAATACGAGAAATTATTAAAATTTAGGCCAAAGGAAAGTTATACGGAATTAATATTCAGTTTTACGTTTCTTAGAATTGGTAACTACAGGATATGATAGGTAAGGGAAATTGAGTTACTAAAGTGTTTTTGTGACCGGGGAGTCTAAACGTCAGATGAACGGGTAATTCATACGGGAGTTACATGAGGAGTTGTGTATTCCACTGTTTTGATTATACGGATTCGCCATAATGTTTTTAACTTCTTTCTTCAAGTTATCGCTCAGTTTTTATGATCATTTCGTTTCATGATCGCTCGTTCAGTGATCCTTTCTGTTTCAGTGATCATTTCTGTTTTCAGTGATCGCTTCAGTTTCAGTGATCTTTTCTGTTTCATGATCGCTCCCGTTCCTCAACTAGCGGGAGCCCGCGCCAATCTGCGGGCCTCCCGCTAGTATTTATAAAGGAGTCTATGCTTTTTGTTGGTCCGCCGGGAACCGCTACTCTCCATGGCGATACACACGCCAAAGAATTCTGAAACCACCAACCAATCGAGCACGACGTTTTAATTACGACGTCACACCATCCATAATACATGTGGTGTGATCTATTTCCACTATTATTCTTCCAACCATTAACTACTGCTCGGGGTCATGCATGTACATCAGTGGAAACCCTGAAATAGCACTGCGCTGTGTGGCACGAGGTTTCCGATAGCATGGGAAGTGGATGAACAACACGCAATATCGTAACTAGCAAACTGTATAATGAACAATGTCAATGGATGGGTAAATATTTTTTGAAGTGTAATTTTAACCTTGTGCATATTCCCACGGTCAACAGCATAAAAGAAGATGTCATAACTAAACCACTGACATTTCCGCTAATATGGACTTCGGATCTATTGCAAACCAAATTGTAACTACGTGGGAGAACCTTTTATGAGATTGAAATGTAATTTGAGATTTTGGGCCCAGGGCGAATCTGTTTGACCTTTCTGTGGCTTTGGGTATAAAGCTATAACAAATACCCAACCATGGTTAATTATATTAAGCAGTAGCCCGCTTTTTATTATGATCTAACAATGTTTGGAAGACGTTTCGTTTGTGCAAGCTGACCAAGATTGCGGATGGCGTCTGGTTTTCTGTCCCCACTCCGGTTCTATTTTCTATGTATTACTATTTAGTAATCCAGTGCAGGATACCATATTATAACATAGACATACAGGATCTTAAAATTAAGATATTTTGTCTACTGTCAGCTGCGAGGCCAAAGACCTTCCAGTTTTAGAATAAAAAGGGATTCGAGTTGTGGTCTTCATCTTGACATAGTCACATCTGTGTGGCCACTCTTATAATTGTAAAATCGTAACATTGAGTGTATCATTATTGAATTGTAATTGTGTTTGGACCATTCAATTCATTGAACCAATCAATTATGTTTTGTGTTTTAAAGGGTATTTTCTGTGGCATTGACGTCCACAAGACGTCGTAAACAACACCTTTAGCGTTTTGTTAAATATACCACGCCAACACCCTCGCTCCCAGGTACAATGGTTGATGTCAGCAATGTCTTCACCTCGTCTCTAATATTCTGTAACATTCATCGATGAAGTTCGCGATCTTTGATATCCTTTGATTACCAACTGGCAACATTCCATTTTGGTCGCAGACACAATGAAGATTTCTTTGAAAATGACCGAAGCCGTTTATCTATTTACATAACGGAGATCCTAAAATGACTCCCTATACATGGTTAAGAAGGTGATGAAACATTGGCACTATTAATAATATAAATCTATAAGTGCACATATCAGGTTCTTACCGTATACATACTGGTGGTGATTTCGCGGATCGTCATCAATACACCAAGGGTATTCCAGCATCAATGAGTATTCTATCAAGGTAAAGGACAACCAGTGTATCAAGAATGCATATTCATTCAGCTCATCACCGAATTGCCCCAGGTCCTCAACACGTCTGTATATTGCCAGATCTGAAGACGCTTTAAGCCGCAAGGTCAGTTCTATAAAGGGAACAGAAAATAGTAGCCAATCAATTAATTAGAACCACTCGATAAATAAGTTCCGACTCTTCACCCCACCAGCCCCATGAAATTGACCTTTTGTACAGTGGTCCTATTGAGATGGATTCCAAATTCGCCCCCTCCGGACAATCCTCGGCACCCCCTTGGGGTGCGCCCCCCCCCCCCCCCATTTGAAAGTCGGTTACGCTACTGACTGACTGTCATTTAACGATCAAGGGTACCAATATTTAACCATAGGGTTTAGGGTGGGACTAACCGATCATCGTCAGTTCGGCTCATCAACAACTGCCAGTCTCTTAAAGTTGAGGATATGAACCAATTCTATTGCAAATTCTATTACTGGCCGCGACTGGTAAGCGGGGGGGGTAAAAGCAACAAAGGCTCAATGTCGGTTTTGTTACCAGCGGCATATCCATGAGGCCCAGCTATAAACAGGCGGGCTACAGTGTGGCAGAACAAAGCATAACCAAAATGTGAATCCTAGAACCGAACCATGAATATAACAAATTTAAAAGTAACATTGCTATAAATGAGGAAGTCAGCCCCTAGATTTCTTACACCACTGACCAATGAAAGTGTCTGGTTACGCCACCGCCGGGTAATTTGTTTTTTATGTCAGTGTATGGCATGTGTCTCTTCATAGTGTAATGACAATTCAAGCAGAACGCTCATATTTATTTATCACTAATAAAAACAATTATTTCGTTATTGGTGCATTCATTTTGCTCGATGAATCGATAATTCAAACTACCCTTGGCTGAATTACCATAATTACACTGTCCTAATTTACTCGTCGCCTTCTATCCAGGGTCTTCGGTGCTTAGACGCATCAAATTAATTCGTCTCATGTCACTTGCAAGAAGTAATTATCATTATTAAATAAACACACAAAGCCATAACTATTTCAAAAATATTAACGTTAAATCACCTGATATCTTGGATCGTCCGCAATACCATTGTCCGAAAACCACCATGTGAATAGTGGTATAAAGAGGCAGGGGTCCCTCGTTAGCACTCCAAGGCTAAAACTCGGCAAGTCTTTTCCGCAACTGAACCATGAAATCCTGCAACATTGGCCTGCACAAAGCCTAACATATAGCGTGTGAGTAAAAAAACAAAAACTATTACCTTTGAAATTGAATTTTGTGGTCTAGCGTACCAATATTAATGGAATGTTTGAACATGGACAGTCCTTTGTTTGTGTTTCTTTCCCTTGTTTTTGTTTGGCACTTCATTTCAGCAATTTTTTTTGTGTCATGCATGACTGCACTTAGGCTAAAAAGGCGGCGACATAGGGGAAGGGCACTCCACTGGAAGAATTGTGAAATATGGCCCAAATAAAATCCCGGCACCATAGAACAAACAAATGAGATGATTGCTTTCTTCAAAGTTTTACATTTACAGACGTTTCCCATTTGCTAGTCCTCAATATGCCCCCCGATCCATCCAGCCACCCGCAACCAACATCTAGCTGAGTTCTGTTAGCATATGTGCACCTGTGAGTCCATCTTGAGGATATCCACTTCACTGACATTCTATCAGACTTGTCGGAGAGAATGTAACACGCGGGATTTCAATAGCCCATACTAACAAGTCCAGAGGGCCAACTCTGGGTGATCTTGGGGCAATGCGGCAGTCAGCATTGCCAGATAGACTTCAAATTGACGCCCGGCGATAAAACGAGGGACCAATAAAACACTGTTTCCAACAAGGCTAAGTTTCACTCTAGGTTTTGGTCTTGAGTCCTTACTCTCAAAGGAAAGTCAAGAAGCCTTTGACCTACTTGACATTGTGGGTGCTGATTGAACCATTTAGGCGAAAGGTACTTTCATTACCGATGCACAGGCTTCGAGAAAGCGAATGGGTCTTCCAAGCACTCACTCACAAAACTCTCTGCACGGTTTCTTTCCGATTTCATCTGCCTCCGTATCATTTAATTGCCATTGTAAGTCATGCGCGTGATCGGATTGAATGCAATAAAATGCAATAAAAGACAATTCACTGTGGGAGCTAGATTCTGGGGCCATTTAGTTTACGCTGCTGTTGAAGAGCATTTTTGGATAGCTTGGATGTTTCATCTGTTCTGCCAAACTTCCAGTTTAGGACGTCAGAATGGCCGTCTTGTCCCTGTGGCTTCGTAATTTCGTGTGCAAGACACAGTGGGTCGACTATATTATCTTGCATTGAGAAATTGCTGGCGAAAGTTTCACAACACAGCGCAACACTTTGGGTACGGAAAAGTAGCTCACCAGGCGGTTACCAGGTTCCTTTGATGGGGTGTGAGCTGAGCATGTTAAAGGCTAGACCCATCCTACAGGATGTTACACTGTGTGGTCTTATGCATGACAAACTTGCTGACAACAACCGCGTCACTGGTTCGAATCCTTTCATACTTTCAACTGAATTGTGCGCAAACATCTCACCTGTTCCTGCTAATTGTCCACTAGACGGTCATGCATGCTCACAAGGCCATGGAACTGGTATCAGGATATTTATGAAACTTTAATAATCCAAAATTAAAATTTTTCTTTTTTAATATTGGTACAACTAGAACACACGGATTCAATTCAAATATTGTATATAGGTAGAGAGAACTTGGGGTTTTTATTTAATAACCTCTGTGAATTACTGGCATATACCATGTCCTCTTACTGTGACAGTCTGCCGATTCCCGTATTCAAATTTTCACGTTCATCCGTTTGGAGCTTCCGCGTTGGGAATCTCACATATTTTGACAACACACAACGGCCCCATATTGCAATGGTCACATCGGCCACTCCCCGCCTAAAAAATCCGAAGGATCGTTGAAATGGCCATCACGTGCTCAACTTGCTTTCAAATGAACGGGCCAAGCAGCTGAATAAAGCCCAAACTTCAACATCATGCTTCGTTATCTGCATTACGGACACAGGCAATAAGCAAACAACATTACGGCGAACAAACGCTCTGTATTTAATATATACAATTTTTTGTCGGCGAGCGTAGCGAGCCGGAAATCGTTGAAAGTTGGTGTCGGCAATGGGACAGATTTGTCGGCAACCTCCCTCCCCCCCCTTAAAAAACCAACCCCCACCACCACCACCACCCACTAGCAGGGGACTGTAATGTAAGAGTGTGCGCTTCCGAATAAAATTGTGATTTTTGCACACAAGTACTTTATTAGGAGGCATTGAATAATCCATAAAATTTATGGGAGCACTTGCCAACTCCCCTTAGGGGCCCCCAGCTTGGGTTTCAAGGTTATACAGGGGTCAAACATTTAAATGTTCTGATGTGTTTAAAAAAAACACAACACATGGTGGTTTGTCTGTCATAAGGTATTCCAAAAAGGTATAGTTTAACACTATCTATGGCTTATATTCCGGAGTTAATGGGTAAAAATGGTGAAAAAGGTCAATTGTTGGTGTGTACATGGGTCAAAGTTAAAGTGTTGCTAGATTCAGTTAATATGTGGTGCAAATCGTTTCCCAAGCTTACAGATTGAAAGTAAGGATAGTTGCCTTATCTGTTATGCTTAGTTTCAGTCAAGGGAATCCAACAAATAGGTCACAATCTCAATGAATCCAATAGCTCCAATGCTTTGACTTTATTCGCGCCATTTTGGTTAATACTCCAGACTCGGTAAGACTAGTCCAACCCTATTCCTATATTTCATTCTAGAGCTAAAACAACATTTTGCAACCACATTTTCAACATTGGAGCAACTTTTAATTTTTGAGCACCCTGTACAAACCAAATTGACTTTTTTTTTTACCATTTTTATTTTACAGTTTTTACCTCATAATTCTTAAATCTTAAATATAAGTCACATTTCAGTATAAACGATACCTTTTGGAATGCAGTGTAACCAAACAGACATCATGGTGGTGCTTTTCAACACAATGGAAACATTTTAAATTTTAACCCCTGTGTAACCTTGAAATCCCAGCTGGGCCATGAAAGGGGTGTGGTCAAGTGCTTCCATCAATTTTTTTTGAATATGTATAATACTTGTGTTACCAAAGTCACAATTTTATCCGATTTTGCACACTCACATAAGATCTGTTCACTACAGTCCCCCACTACACGTGGATTTACTTCTTCACGACATGTCTCCTTTATTTCTTACTCTCTTGAGGCGCAATTTGATTTTTTCTATTATAATACATGATTTTTTTTATATGGTAAGTTTTGGATTTCTTTCTGACTTTTTTTTCGTACCCTTTCCGTTTTTTGCCGCCCCCCCTTCTATCTCTAGTCCGTCCGCTTTTTTCGATTTCCCTTTTGCACCCCCTAAACTTTTTCAACCTTCAATTCTTTTCTGTTTTTGACGCCCCTTTTGTTTCTATATCCCCATTCTCTTGTGAGTTTCATCAGTTGCTGTTTCTTTTCCTTTCCTCAGTCTATCTCTGTTTTCTTTCTTTTCCTTCCCCTTTCCTTTCCTTTCCTTTCTTGTCCCGTTCCTTTCCTCTCCCTTTCTGTTCCTTTCCCCCTATTCCTTTCCTTTTCTCTCCCTTTTCCTTCGTTTTCTTTTTTCCTTCTTTTTGGCGGCCCATTGGACACCCGGGGGGAGGAAGCGCCACTTTGCCCCCCCCCCCACAAGAACGCCCCTGCTCTGCTCTGTGCCGCGGTGTATGCAGTGAATTTCAGTAGTAAACCGTACTTTCAGTAAACGTGTGATTACGTGAAAAAGACCTCAAAGAATTCGAAAGGTGTATACGCTGTGCAAATTTTTGTTTTGAAAAATTTAAATGCTTTTCAATAGGTGACGCCCAGGGGGTCACAATTGCTGAGTCACTGTCAATTCCAGAGGTTGTTTATTCCCCATTCCAAGATTATACATAAGGCAGGGGTCCGCTCCGCGATCTTGTAAAGTGACACAAAAAATGCAATTTAGGGATTTAAGGGTTCACGACACGCAGAAATTAAGAAAAATATTTCATAATTGCTAAACATTTTGTATGTGAATATTATTATGATCCTTGGCTGTTTTGTGGTCCATATTAGTATATACATGTACTATCTCAGTATATTACCGTTTTATCTATATTATTTTACACATATCTACATAATTATTCTTCTTCTATATGACTTGGCTCTTAATGTATCAGCATAACCGTTCGCGTAGCAAGGCCGGGTGGTTACGAGGGGACAAATTTCCCGGTAGGTGCAAAAAATTTCCCGATCGCAGGGCAAAGAATCCGAAAAGGGGGGCTGATTTTAACAGTGGATAATATCTGGGCCTTATTCTCAAAAGTGAAGCACTTCCATTTGAAAAATCGGAAAAAATTAAGAAAAAAAAAAACAAAGTAGTCGCGCCAAAAGGTATTATACATTTTTATTAGCTAAAATTATCAACATCATGGAACAACAAAACGTTATGAACACCTACCTGTTCCCATATTTTTACATTGAACCTTCAAAATTAGTAGTTGTTTTTTCCTGTTTTTTGGGCATTGTATATTACGTTATCGATAGCATCCGGATAAAATTTTGATTTTAAAAGAAAGGTTAACACCTTGAATCAGGATTACATAATGGTGCGAGACATATCAGGAATGCGTGTAGTGAAAGCAATAACTGGTATGATGTTATGATACAAATTTGTAACTTTTAAAACGGCGTCCTTCTCTACGTCTCATTTTGATTTTTTATCGATATTATGAAAGGTTTCAAAACAGACAAGACTTTTTTCAATACGGATAGCATCTTGATATTCTTAGCGGCTGAAATTATTTGCCCCTTTGATAAGCCATATGTTAACCCTCCTTTTAAAATTCAATTATCACTGGCCATGAAGTACAAATAAAAAAAAAAAATGATGCCTAAATCTATTTCAATATCCATTCGGTTTTCACGTTGTTGGTATGGATAACGGAATTACCATCATAATCAGGAAATAAACGTATTTTGTAAATCCACTTCAACACGCCTTAAATAGCGACAGTGAATACGTAAATAGGTTGTTTTTTACTAAACAATGACAAAATGAAGCCCCTTCCACTTTTTTCGAATTAGGTTATTTGTGCTTTTATAAAAAACACATCGTAGGCCTATATCTCTAAAATGTAATACTTTTCCCAAAAGCTACTTACTGCCTTTCACAACGCAGTAAGTTCTGCTATAGTGTCTCCCAATTTGCCTTTATACAGAGGCAATCCGTGTCATATTTGTTATCACTTTATATCATTGAAATCGCCATTATTCCCAGAGCAGCGGCTGCCATTTTTCTTTCATTTTTTGGCCCTGTGGCCTTCTTTGGAGAATCACAGCAATATTCCCTTTTTTCTGTGCCTCGCCCGCGTTGGTAAATTCAGCTCTTAGTAAATATATTTCTTGACGCCGTTGAGCTTCGTTGAGTCAGGGTTGAGTCTCCATCGAAGTTCTGTTTCATTTTACGATACCGCCCTAAAAAAATAAGAATTAAATATATTTTTACTGATGTATAATATGCTTCAGATTATAAACATATCATTAAGTTTGCAACAGTGGTATTTTAAACAGCCGACATGAGGTCTATAGGCCTTATATTCTTTCCCTTGGCCTATCTATTGTCGACGCCAGAAAGTCAGACTTAAAAACTTCTCTGTTCCTATCATTCACACAAATTCTATAATAAACCATTGACCTTTTAAAGACTTGCTGAACAAGATTGCTAACAACAAAGCTATTTAAAAATAGGCCCCCTCAAACTTTCCGTATGATTACGTTATCTCACGCCACGAGCCACTAATATACAACTAAAACCACTATAAGCACACTCTAATAGCATGTGTAAATAGCCCCCGTGCACACTGCATGGCTACGGCTGTGCAGTACTTACAAGACATATACTCCCTATTATCTTACCACAAAGTGCACAAACCCAGCACAATGTGTACCCTGCAGTGTGCCTATATTATTACGCCAAAACTATTTGGGTAAACGCGTTAAAGAAAGTGACAACTTACCTTATTTGGTGCCAACAACAAATTCTCAACAATATTCGAGAGCCATTGAGCAGAAGCCCCGTAAAAATTTACCTGCGACGTAATAGAGGATTCCTGTATTTTTCGTCTTCGTTTTGAGATAACGTAATATACCGTACGTAATATACATTTTGATGCGCTTTCACTGTCTAATACTTGGGCGAGTTCATGTAATCCTAATTATTTCGACTATCAAGGTCAGGGTCTGTGTGTCTATGCCAAGTACTATCTTTTAGTAGTCTAGGACTCTCACTAATTTAGATTGCCCTAGAACGTAATATACATGCCTTAAAACGCGACGCGGGGGGGGTTTTTGGGGGGGGGGGGGGGGGGGGGGGCGGGGGTGGGCATTTAATTTTGGAATTATAATTTTTTATCGCAGAGCCAAATTTGCAACCAAGCATTTTGGATGTTATATGAACTTACCAATGTATACATATTTTTGCCTTGAGCCTATGCAACAGGTATTATTCATTACAGTTACATTTTTCCAATAAATTGAGTTAATACACTGATAACGTAATATACATTGATTTCGCCCGGAATCCCTATATTGGCTTCTTGTAGATTACCAAGAAATGTTATATCTGCGAAGATTGATACTATCATAGTATCATTGATGCATTTTAAGAAATAAAAACCACTGGCCTTATGAACTAAAATAGTGATTATTGAGGATAACATGACTAGCTTGTAAAATACGCTGCACACAGAGCTACGGAAACATCATTTTGGCATGTTTTTAGCGTGTTTATGGAGTAAACTGACCGAGATCATGATATATAAAGTATAGAAAATATAATGCCGTGTAGATCTCGCAATGCTACTAAAGACATAACACGGCATTACTTATTTTAAGCAAAATGCAAACAATTGTGACGATCAAAGAATGAAATAACTGTACTGAGACTTCACTTTTTGAGAATGGCACCATATGCGTGCTTGTTTCCGCATTTCCCCTCAAGAATTTTTTTCAGAGGAGGCACCTCTGCCCTTTGCCACCACCTGGCTACGCCCGGGCTATAACATGATTTAAATTCAGTGCAAATATTGCGTTGTCCCGCGTCCTATTGGTCTTTTCCGCCACATGTCCTGTCCTGTTTTGTACAATTATGTACTTTGTCTATCACATCATAGCAGGCTCGCCATTCCTATTGCATATAATTCATTTTCTGTATATTTTATTCTGTGCTTAATTCGTTGATTTCCAGGAATAGATTATTACGCTAATAAAAGAACATGGAGGAAGGGTCACAATATAGCTACATTGCGTCTTCTAGCGTAGCTCATTTTGTTGTCACCATTGCCGTAACATAGGAGTTATGATTTACTAGCCATATACTATACTACAAATTTAGTATATGCTTGCCCCCCCGAAAATATATGGCCCCCCCCTGCCCACCCTGAAAAAAAGCGGTTACGGCCACTGTGTGTGCAACATCATTTACATTTAATACAATAGCTCTTTCATTCATCAAACCTAATGGATGGGAACATTACTTTTATGAAACGCACACATGTAGCGATTCACTACCGCCTTTCTAAAAAAAAAATTTAGGTTGTTTTTTTGTTTTAAAAAATTGGTTAAATATTAAGTTTTCAAATAGTCAATTCTTACTACTGGCATAAAACATTAAAGAAGGAAAGACCATGCTTTTCAATGGTGTTGTTTCCTCTTATTTGCTTTTTGTCAATCCAGAGATATATTCAATTTTGTGCGATAATACCAAAACCCTTTTTGTGCCACTTTTAGCAGGGGCAGAGTTCATTGTATGCCATGCTGTTTAGTTCACAAAGATTGCAACTTGACAAAGTAACAAAACACAGATTAAAGTAAACAAACGAAAGTCTCGTTTTATCGATACAAGTTTTAATAGTCAAAATAATCTTAAATGATAACTCTCTTCTAAATAATATACAATACAAAATTTTATTGCACGCAAGGAAATGGAACTTCGAATGTATAACCAAATTGGTATCTGTTAAAATCTTGCTGTAAGGAATGCTAATTGCCACCAACCAAATATAAACCACTCCAAGAAATGGTTAAAAAATTATCAGCACTATCTTTGTGACATTTACTAATTGTTGAAGTCAATAAAAATTTTGAATTTGCGAAGTAAAGTATCAAAGTGTGTTTTGTAGCAATTTGCGTTATGATACTTCAAGACCATAAAACTCTCTCCTCCAGCATGTCCAGATTGTTGTACGCTCATGGTTCTCTTATAAGTTCTAACAAACAACAGTGTATGTCTATTGTTATTCACTTTATCTTAAAGCCAGAACTTACTAATTATAACTTCCACCATTACGTAACTGTTTTGTATCTTTTAGAGTTTCTTTTAATGAAGTTAATCCCTTTTTAAAGAATTTAATACCTGAAACTCAAGTGTGAATACTTTGTTTAACAATTCGGGGGCGTTTTTTTGTTTTACCGCCCCCCCCCCACAATAAATCCCTCCCCATCCTTCTCACCCCATTTTCATAACCAGAAAGCGCGCCACAAACTCGATTTTTGTGTCCGCCAGTAAACTGCGAGTTATCTCTCGATTGCAAACAGCAAATGAAGATGCAAACAAAAAATCTGAAAGCCTGGTCTTTTCCTCTTTAATGTGATTACACAACGACTTACTTATTTTGAATATAATATTGAAAAATCGGGGTTTTGATTGTACCATTTTTTTTTTAGAAAGGCTGTAATTAAATTTAAAGGTCTAGACCTACTCTGCATAATCCACTGGTTTGTATTTTGAAGTGAAATCCTCGTCGGACAACGACGCCGTGCCTCCACTGGCGAGCATTTTGTAACTCTTTAAGAGATGGATAATCGTCTCTACGTCGTCTCTACTCGTTGAAGTTGACATCTTTTGTTTAATGGTTTGACATCACTGCATTATATTCACTTCACTTATTAAAAATGTACAGTCAACAGGCAGCTTGACTTGAACAATTCCAAAAAGGAAAAGAGTTTGTCTCAGCTTCGTGGCGCAAAAACCCAAAGCGCTGTGCGTTTTTTAATAATTCCAAAAAGCTTATGGCGCTGCGCGGACAATTCTTTTTTATTGGCAGTTTTTTAGACGACTTTTTTTTCCGGCCAAAGTTTCTTCTTTTTTTCTTGACTAGTTAAAACAAAAGAAATGTTAAAAAATCACTTGAAAACCTTATCAAAAGAAATACGGCACATATATTTTGTTACACTATGCCGCGCAGAAGCTGAGGCCAACCTTTTTTTGCTTGGCCCCTAATGTTACACAAACCCTGAACTTTGGTACTAGCCCGGGATGCTTCTGTATCTCACATGTACGCTCTAAAATACATTTTAATGTTGCCCCGGTTTATGTGTCAACTGGATTATAAACATCATAGTAAAAAGACCAATGTCTGAGTTTTGACCTTTGGTAAGATAGCAGCTATGAAGCCGATCCCATGTGCACTTCTTGTTGCTCCCATTTTCAAAATAATCACGGCGATAAAAACGTTATAAATAAAAGTGTGTAAGAGTGGTAACCGTTGTAGGCAAACATCGTAATGCTAATTTTTTTATTTCTTTCAATTTATTTTGTATTTTTTTTTTCATCACATTCTATAAAAACAAAGTATGTGCTAACGCTCTTAATCAATTGGTGTCTGTTTTTATATCCCAACGTCCCTAGAGGAATCTAACTACCACACCGACAAAATGTCTAGGGACAATTTCCTCCTACTGCAAAGGGTAGGGGTGAGTTCCGTGATTTTTTTCAATTGTTTATATATAGCCCTAGAGTACTGTCAACCGGTTACCGTACACACCCATTTGTAGCTTTGCATCATCAAAATTGGAAAGACGTCGGTTCCAAAATAATTTTGAGATGAAATGAGAAAAATAATGATACTAAAATCAGCAGTTCGATGGTGTGAATGGTGGGCTCGAGTCCGAAGGATCGGGTAGTGCCCCTTTAAAATCTTAAGCGTGCCAACGTAGGCAATCCGGTTAAGTTACTTGGTTTTGCAACAAAGCTTTTCTTATTGAAGGTTTCCTTCTCTGACGCTTCTATCTGAAGCCCGGTTGATACTTCAGGATTTTTCAGCTGCGAGAAATCGCCGCGGATTTTCCCCGAATCGCAGCGATTTCACGCCAGCATTCGCGAGTTTCTCCTCGCTGTGTGTAAGCTGGGAAACAAATGTGCCCGCTAACCTCATGGTAATTGCCAGTGGTAGTGCAAGACTGGTCTCTATTGCCTAATTATAAGGCTTGTGCGTATATTCACGCAATTATTTCCAACTCAACTCGCAAGTTAGTACCAACGGATAGACAGATATAGCGTAAACGTAACAAGTGATTTGGATAAAGTGATTTTTATCATTTTTTTATTTCAAGATAAGTTGGCCCGCAGTTTGCCACGAAAATATCACATGTTGCAATGTTGGGGCAGGTTGGGGGGTAAAATATCGCATAGAATTGCTATGCAAGATGGTTCCTCCTCGTGGGGCTAGATCCTATGCTTTCAAAATTGCTTGACGGTGGTAATATGTTTTAATATCATTTTGTGTTGCTTTTGCTTCGACGGCCTTATCAATTTCACGGCTCGCCGTAAACTTAACCAAATTAGGAAATGTCTTAAGTCTGGTACGACATAGGCCTTCTTCTTCTTTATGTGTCCAAACAATGTGGTTTTTCAATATGATCCATCCAGAGATGGAAGGGTAACCAAAACTCTGACATAGGCCGAAAATAGAACTATAAAGCCCTCAACCTTTAGTAAGTAGGATAGATCGCCTCCCACGCATTCTTTTTTCTTATATATCCTTGTAGTCGGATCTTTGGGTCATTGTGGTGGGGGTATTTTGCCACCTCCTCGATAGTGCCTCTATTTGATCGTCACTCAGATTCGCCATGATGCTGTGCATGTTTACCAAATTTCGCTTTGGGGAATGGTTTGACTCTTGACTGTTCAACTCACGTGGCCAAATGAGACTTCCGATTGGATGAACCTAAACAATCGTCAGCGAGAAAATCGGCAAAAGTTAAAACGCATTTTACCCTTCAGCGATTCCCGCTGACCTCGTCTCGCTGTCCCGCTGGCGATAAAAATCTGTAATCGCCGGCGGGTCTCGCTGACTTGCGCGATAAATCGCTGACCTGTCGCGAGACAACAATCCGCTGCGATTTTCACGCAGCTGAAAAATCGCGTGAAGTATCAACCGGCTTAATAGTTCTGTCGCTTGGAATATTGCATTCGCAGCTGATAGGTCGCCAAGTAAAAAAAAAATCTCAAAAAACGATCGCGCGGTATATCAGTGCAGTAATTGAGGCGATGTTGTACGTAGCCAACAAAATAGCAATAGCTTGGACAACAATTACAAGTTGTTCAATATCTAACGCCCGCCGCCGGTATTTTAATATCCTATGTTTTATGACATATACAATACTTTTTTTTTTGGCCTTGTAACTTTGAGAAGATTCCTAAAGAGTAAATCTCTCGTTTGTGTACTATAACTGAAGAGGTAAAATATGGGATTCTATTGTTGAGAATTAAGTCAGTAGTATGTTTACATGTTCGAACGAACGATTACGATTAAATAAGGCCTTTCTAGAGAAACCCTAGCATAGTCAAGGACTTTCCAATGAGGCATGTTGAATATAACAGATTCACACTGATGGGGGCAGGCAGGGTCGAAAAGTTTGGACCTGTCGAATGTCATGCAAATAAGGCCGTGACTTTGCCAGCGTTTTAATTCATCGCTTACAAATTGATTTTGTATATTTTTGTAGGTGAAAAGAACGGCATTTGCAAAGAAGTAGACCTATAATACCAATTCAACAACATAAAGAAAAACAGACAAGCCACAAATCCCCTGTTAATCTTGGATTGACATGTCTGAACCATTCAATGGTCATTCAATTCCACCTGCCGCTGCCGCCACAACCAGCTTACACTATATGTATACTTGCGTTGTAATTTTGTGTCGAGCTTTGCTTGGCACCATATGGGTCTATCCAGCCAAGTCACCAAACCAGGATTGCAATGGTTTTTGGGGTGTAAATATTATAATAGGCTGTTTTTGGGGGATATTAGAGTGTATCGGTGCGCATGGCTACAGAGCGCGTAGCTCTGTAGCGATGGCGCGTATGTTCAAGGTATTATGTTTGATAGAGAGTTACTTTTGTCAGGGGATTCTGGATTTTTGAGTTATGCCCATGTAATTTAACGGCAGCACTGATTGATGTGAACTTTCATATTTTTTTTCTTATTTATCATGATATACTAAAAAGATCTTTTGAGCAAAGGTTAAGAGATGATTTTTTAAATGTCACTGGGACCGAACTGCCAAAGTAAATGCATGTAGCAGGTTTCACAAAATTCCGTTTGGAAATCCCCCCAATGCCCAATCGAGCAGATCGTGTGCTACCCTCCCTGTACAGACCCACATGTATAGTCTCACAGCTTATCCGCTTACGATGTGACAACAGAGATCAGAATGCTTGCTGCTTTGCCTTATTGTAGTTATAAACTGTAACGAATGATAGTTTTGGTGTCACGTGACAGGTACAGGTCACGTGTAAGGTATCAGATATCAGTGTGCTCGGGGGCGACCGATATTATAAATCCGACTATGTTAAATCAAGGTCTGTAAATATGACCCTCGCCCAAAGTGCTATTATTTTTTCCAAAAGACACCGTATATTTTGTCTAAACAGTACCAATTTACCTTTTCCCTACCGATTCAAAACCGACGTACGATAATCGGTTGTTTTTTTTCCAATGTAATAGGGATAACGTACGTCATTTTTACATGATGGGTCCCCCGAAGCAAATAATAAACCAATCAATGGCGTGACGTCCAGAAAATCTTTTTTCTTCCAAAATTGGGCTTGTTATTCATTCCCATAATAAAATTCCCTTTTAAGATTCAACATCTGTATATTGTTCTTTAATACTTAATATTTCCATTGTCCCCGCATGAATGTGGAAAAGATGGGTCCATAAGTCTACAAAACTGAAAAAATATCAGCCGGTAACATACCCTTTACCGTGGACTGAAGAGGCAGAGGATCCCCGTGTTGTCGCAGGCTTACAGCCACTGCGCGCGGTGGGGGGTTATGCGGCGAGTACACCATCACCATCATGAATTTCTTTCCTTTTGGTGTATTGAAAGATTATCATGAGAAACTACAAATCTGAAAATTTGAGCTCGGTACCTCTTCATTTTCATGCTACAGCATTTGAAATTTGAGGGGGCACCCCAAAAACATGTACCGGTGTGGCAATCCATATCAGAGGCTGCTAAGTAAAGACCTACACTCCCTTCCGACCTTCAAACCTGGCATTCTGGATAAACTTGTGCTGCCAGATTGCAAATATGTGGACAGAAAAAAATGCACTTGCCAATTTAAAATAACAGGTGTCAAAATGGCCAAAAAACCCACTCGACCATACTTTGGGGGCCCATAAGTCAAAAAGTAAAAGTGATATTTCCCATTTGGGATGATGAAAGTTATCTTAATACTACCCTTGTGTACAATCTTATACTTATATCAGCTTTGATGGTGAGATATAGCCGTCGCAAAAAGCAAAAAGTCCCAATTAACCTTGACGGCCCCCCCTAAAACTCAATTGTCCAGAATTTTTGTACCAAATTTGCTTGAAATATGGTTAAGAGGGGCCCCTGCTGAAGTGGTGTAACCAAAAGTTGCAAAATGAATGGTGTCTTAACTGCCCTATGTAGGTAAACAGGCTCAAAGAATCTAAACTTTTGAACTAATATCAGACAAAGTACCATTGAATGTACAGAATTCTGAACTTTGAACCTGGGAATTCAAGTGGCGATTTTAGATTGATCCAAGTTTGACATTATAGAACTCTAACAATGAAATTGAAACAATTCATCTTAATTAAGCACCGATCTAAGTATGGACTAAATTTCAGCTGGGTGTCTTGTTTGGTAAGGATTTATAATACTTTAATTATTCTAATTGCATATATAGTAAAAGTGAACTGTGCAAGTTATACCCAGTTTGCAAAGTTAGGTTTCTGGGTTTCAATGGGAATTCTTTCAAAAGTGAATTAAATGAAGTAGGGTTTTTGAGACCGACTTATAGAAGACACTAGACACACAATGCAAAACGTTGTCCAAACATATTAGGCTAAGGACCCGCCTCACAACAAGTACAAGCAGAATTTGGCTAATGCAGAAGTCTGCCATTCAGTGGTCGTAGGGGGGGCCACGCACGGTCAAATTGGAATTTGCTTCTTGCGACAAACGATATCTTCCCATAAAGCTGATATATAATTGTACACAAGGGTAGTATTAAGATTAAGCTTTTCAACAGCCAAAGTTATGAAGTTATAATCATGTAGGTTTTGACTTATGGGCCCCAAAAGGATAGTCGAGTGGTTTTTGGGCCATTTTTGACCCCTGTTATTTTAAAAATTGGGGAAGGTGCATTTTTTTGTTCACTATTTGGTATGCAGCAAAAGGTTATCCAAAATGCCAAGGTTGAAGGATCTGAGGGGTTGTAGTTCTTACTTATGCCCTCTTCTGAATATTGAATTTCACACCGGTACTTGTTTTGAAGGTGACCCTCCTCCAAATTAAAAATGCTGTAGCAGAAAAGGAAAAGAGGTACAGAGCTCAAATTTCAGAATTTCAGTATTCTCATGAAATCTCTACCAATACACCAAAAAGAAGAAAATCCATGGGAGGTGGAAGGGGTGTACTCGATTGTTGAATTGGGCATGATGACCCATATAACTCTTTGGTCATAGAACTGACATATTGCTTGACTTGTATTATGTATATTCGAAAGAAATTACAACTCTGTCACTGCCATCCATTAATCTTCCCCCTGACAGATAAAGGTAGCCTTCGACTCAGCGGAATATCTAATTACTCTTACACTTGGATTCTCGAGTTTTTTGTACGGGCGTGCTCTCTTCCCCTCTTCCCAAAGGTATACAAACAATTTGCATGGTGTTTTATTTTCTTGTAGTTAAATTAGCCTAGTAGCCATGGAGATTAGCCATGGAGTTAGGCACATAGATGGTTTATAAAAAAGGGCAAAAAGAATGTTACCAATTAGAAGGGGGGATGCGAGTTACAATAACCTGGTGGGCTGGTTCTTTACCAGAGTGAGGAGATAGCTCCTCTACCTCCCTAGCTAGCTATTACCACGTACCAGCACTGTGGCAGGTGGTAACCTTTCCACCATCTTCACTGTTCTACGGTTTCCTCACACAATTTAACGCTCCAAGGCCTGTACCTTGGTGGACACAGCGCCACCTATTTCGTTTCCGCATCGCTAATTGGCCGGCTATTCTTAGACATGCACTACTTTTTGATCCCCATAGCCTAGTCAGTCAAGCACTGTGTTACAGGCTCTGCGATTAGCTTGAATAAGGATGGAAAAACCGATTCGCGTACCTTGTGTATCGCGAAATCAACGAATCAGGTGTCGATCTGATGTCGAAATGGGTCCTGACACAAAAAGACCAATTAGCCACTAGTTTTTGTACCTGGCATGTGCATGACTTGACATCAGCTATCGAGAATTGAGCTAGCTGAAAAGGTAAGAAATTGCTTGTATGGATCAGTATTTTTTCATGTTTTTTTCAGTCTTTTTCCAAATAAACCTATATTATAAACTAGTCAGCTAACATACAATTTCTTTTAGGAAGATTTTGGTGGCGTTAATCGTTACGATAGGCCACGTATTTTGCGCAATCTCCATGTACCGCAATGTTACAAAAAATCTCAATATCAACGCTTCGCTATCTGACAGAGTTTCCCCCGCAGCCTACGGCGGTCCGTGAAGTAAGTAGTCTGATGTCACAGACTGCAAAAGTATTATCTAAATTAGTACTGCGCGAGAGATTAACCTTATCAGTTCGTCATAGCGATGCAGCAAGAAACTAAATCTCAACTCTCCGGAATACGAAGAGGTTCTATGGGGATTTTTGCATCAGAGGGTCCGTTACTATGTTTTGTTTTCAATAGCCTATGTATGGTAATTTAGGTCTGACCTATAGAACCTAGCGAGAAAATTGACAGTTTTTGCTCGCACACATGAAAATGAACACACATTCGCTACGGGCCGCATCCCTTTCCCACATGCCTTTTTCGGTATTCAGTCTTGAGAATTTTCAACAAACGCTGGTTGCATTTACAGCTTTCAATTTGAAGAAACAGGATATAGTTACTACTTAACCGACCCGCGCCGTACGTTCAGCCGATAATGAAGTGGTTGATAAACTCCCTATGGCAGTGAAGAAAATTTAGCCAGGTTTTGGCCAAGATCAACAATGGCGGCGCTGTGTTCAGACGGACAAGTAAATGGTGTGGGCATATTCGATGAGCTTCTTGCTAGCCAGGCTTAGATCAAATTCCCCCTGGTAGTTTAGAAGCACCTTCCCCTGGGAAAGGTCGAGACATCATCCATGTCAACATATGGGTATACATACACTGATCCCCAGTCTGACGGGAAAGCCGTATTGGTTGCATTGCCGTGCTGGGTGCTGGATTACAATTTACAAGAAGAATTCGATTGGCAGGTGGCGGCAGGTGGCGACTCCATGTCGGGCCAGCGGGGACTCGGCATGCCATCACGAACTTTTGGTTTCATTTGCCTGCCTTCAAACCTATTGTCATATCAACTTACAATGTTCGCACCCGATACCAAACAGGAAAAACACAAACTTTTTGTGGGTTGTGCTGATGCTGGAATTAACATCATCGGCATTCAGGAGCATCGCCTAACTACATCTACTCCAATAGCTCAGCCACAGACAATGAGGTTTGGAATATCTATCTATCTAACGGCCGCAGTCGAGATGCTGTTCACCATGTAGCGCCAAATGTCCCTGTATGTCATTAAGTTGGGGATGTCAGATGGATCCTGCTGGATGTCTCGAGCAATGACATCAATGTAGTTAAAGGGGCGACAACCCCAGTTTTGGCACGGTAACTTCCAACATGTGACGTCTGAGACTACTTGATCAATCGCACGATGACAGTGACCGGCAAATCGTGCACGGCGTTGGGCAACAGAAGATGAAATGGGAGGGATATCTCCATATATCCGTGCTTTGGTCTTGTGCTCACGCCAAGATATGTTTTGTACTCGCATAAGAAGCTTGGTGTAGGTGCCATCCAGTCTATCCTGTAGCTCTTTCTTCATGGTCCAGGTCACAGATCCATATAACAGGATACTCTCTACACAGGCTCTAAAGAATTTCAGTTTGGTTGAATTGGAGATACCAGATTGCCACAAGTGGTGTAGTTTATTGCAGGCATTCCAAGCTTCTCCTTTGCGTGACAGTAAGTCTTTCTTGCTGTCGGCAACATAGGACCCTAGATACTTGAACTCCTTGACCTCTTTGAGTTGGCTACCATCTGTATGCAGATAGGTTGATAATCATCTTCCTCATTGACGGTCATATATTCCGTCGTCTTAGCATTTAGATGTAGGCTTACTTTGTCTGCAGCATTCTCAAGTAATGTTAGTAGATCTTGTGCACCACATATCAGATCAGCTGTTAGAGCTAGATCATCTGCGTAGTCAAGGTATGTGAGATACTGACTTTGGTGACGTCTAGAACGCTTGGGTTTGATGGTGAGTCATTTGTCGTTCATGATGTCAAGACTCTGTCTGAGGATGTAATCAGCCACGACTACAAAGAGATAGGGAGCAAGAGTATCTCCTTGGAGGATTCCGGTAGTTGTTAGGAATTCCTTTGTGGGCCCATCCATGGTCTGCACAAAGCTATATGGGTTATCATACATGATGGCAATTGCCTTGACAGTCTATCTGGGACCCCGTAGTTGGCGAGAATAGGCAGCATTACATCCCTGTTTACACTGTCAAAAGCCTTGGAAAAATCTACAAACACAATTGAAGCTTTTCTCTTGGAAATTCTCAACTCTTCTATGATCCTTCTGAGGGCAAGTATCTGAGGTAGTGTTGATCTGCCTTGCGAAAACCATTCTGGTTCCGTCTGAGAATGGGTTCTATGTGAGGAGTGATTCTGTTGAGCAGCATGGAGTTGCAGATCTTTGAGGCCAGTGGTGACAGTGTGATTCCTCTGTAATTCTGGGGTTGTTGGAGGTCGCCTATCTTTGGTAGAGGAATGATGTTGAAAAGGCAGTGGTTTGTTTCCCATGTAGGTGTTGTTACAAAATTCTAACACTTGATTATGGAATATATAGTGGATTCTTCCAGATTATTGCAGGAATGTTGTCGGGACCAGGTGTCTTGGTGTTGTTCAGTTTCTTCAGTCAGATCTGAAGCTCCTCTATAGTGAAAGGTCCAGTCTGGATGGGAAGGGTGTCTGCTATCTTGTGATTGAAGAAAGGTTCATCAAGGTTAGTGTTATTCTGAACTGGCTTGCCAAGTAGAGAACTGAAGTGCTGAAACCACGTGTCAAGGCGCTCTTCAGTTGTTTCACCTTTGATTCTTATAGGTGAGGTGGCCTTCTTATCAGTCAGCTCCCTCAGGACCTCCCAGGCAGCAGCATGTTTGTTTTCAAGATGTAAGGCGTCAAGTGCTTCAGCCTTGGACTCAAGCACCACAGTGTAAGCATCATCAAGTGCAGCCTTAGCAGCATCAAGGTTATGCTTGGAGCTTCTGGTGGATTTAGTACGGTGCTTCTTGGCTGCAGACTTCAGTTTTTATCTTGCTTTGCTGACTTTGTCATTTGAGGCAAAGGCAGTTGTCTTCTTCTTTCTTCTGGGTAGCATCTCCAATGCCATTTCTTTTTTGGGCTGAAGTGAGGACATCTTATACTATGCTGGAGTTCTTGTCTTCAAGCTCATCAAGAGTGTTGAACCTGTTCATATACTGCTACAGTATACTGCTCACAAAGCTTTGTATCCCCCCACTACCTTCCTCCAGTCAATTGTTTTCATGGGTTTGGAATACTTATGTCTAGACATATCTACAAGTCCCTACAGAATGTGCAAGTCGCCTCCACTAGAGTCTTGTCTGCAACTTTTTAATGGGAATCCTCATTGAACAGTCACTAGTATATACGCCCCAACTGAATATTCGTCCGCAGAATATAAGGATGTTTTTATAATGTCATAATGTTCACATAGTACTAGGTGACTTCAATGCTAGAGTTGGACTTGACAGCCACTCGTCACATCCAGCAGTCACTGGACGCCACTGTTATCATGACAGCACCAATGACAACGGTGAAAGCAGGGTGAAAGGGTAGTCAATATGTGTAAGGAAAACAACCTACGTACCGCACAAATGAGATTCCCTCAGCCAAGAAGTCGTCTCTGGACATAGATTCATCACACAGCCGGCACACTATATCAGCTGGACCACATCTTGATAAACAAAAACATGCGTTAACTGTTTGCGTAATTGCCTTGCATACAACTCTGTGGAACTAGATTCTGACTATCGTATTGTCAGCATTATGTTAGTCATCAGTTTGAGAACTATAACAAAGGAAATCCTTGCAGAAGCCCAAAGTTCATTTTTGGGAAAAGCTACATGATCCTGATACAAGAGATAATTTTCAATTTGAGGTATACAACCGTTTAGAAGCCTTCAAAATGATAACATCTCATCTATTTCAGAACGTCATAACACTTTTGAAACTCTTGTGAATGAAGTGGCTGAACATGAGATAGGCAGAAGCAGACCACATGGGATGCCAGGCTGGGTACCAGAGGAAACTCTATATCAAATCACACCAGTCCAAAAAGAAGTGGAGGAATTAACTCCTTGCTCAATGAATCGTACAAAAGGGGTTAGGTGAAAAAAAAAAAAAAAAAAAAAAAAAAAAAAAAAAAAAAAAAAAAAAAAAAAAAATTACGGGTTGGTACATTTTGTGACCCCACTTTGTCTGCTCCCAGTTGAATTCGGCAGCCTTGACGGAATAAATTGCAGGGGATACTGTATACTTTATTCTGTCAAGGCTGCTGAATTCAACTGGGAGCAGAAAAAGTGGGGTCACAAATGTACCAACCCCAGAAATACTGACTGAATGGAGAATTGAGGTATATACAACATTGTCATCACCGCAACAGTGGACCACAAATGTCATCGTACCACTGCCCATATTAATTTTATGATACGCACACAACGATTCACTAATTAAATGTAAAGGTCCAGACCTACCTCTGCATAATCCACCGGTTTGTTTTTTGAAGTGAAATCCTCGTCGGAACGCATGTCGTGCCTCCACTGGGCGAGCATTTTGTAACTCTTTAAGAGATGGATAATCTCCTCTACTTGTTGAAGTTGACATATTTGTTTATGTTGACATTACTTCATTATATTCACTTAGTAAAAATATGCAGTCAACAGGCAGCTTGACAATGCCAAAAAAAGAAAAGAGTTTGTCTCAGCTTCCTGTGGCCCAAACCCAAAGCGCTGTGCGTTTTAGTCAAAAAAGCTATGCGCTGCGCGGAAATTCTTTTTATTGCATTTTAGACGATTTTTTGCGGTCAAATTTTCTTCTTTTTTTTCTTGACCAGTTAAAAAACAAAAGAAAGGTTAAAAATCACTTGAAAACCTTATAATAAGAAATATATCTGCTCCTGAAAGCCAGCTATGTTTGAACTTATTAAATCTTTTCCCAGCCAGGTCAGCTGCCTACTGCCAATAATGTCAGCTGCCCGAATAAATACACTAAACTGTATGACTCATACGGTATATTGGTGTGAAAGAAATCCCAACTGGTATTCTTTCCTTTATGTTTATTTAACAGACAATGAACAACTTCGTTTTGGAATCTGTTTCTTGATCACTGAACCTAAACAATTTTGACGACTTCCTATTTCTGGTATGGACCATTTGATAGAAAACAACAACAAATAATCAAAAACCAGTAACCACTGAAAACTAATCCTGAGTTATATCAAACACTATGATAAATGCGGGGATAAATGTCATTGAGAACTGCA
The DNA here is from genome assembly GCA_023653785.1 of Ophioderma brevispina. Taxonomy (NCBI): domain Eukaryota; kingdom Metazoa; phylum Echinodermata; class Ophiuroidea; order Amphilepidida; family Ophiodermatidae; genus Ophioderma; species Ophioderma brevispina. The sequence goes on from JAMKCH010006988.1 coordinate 23,978, forward strand.
GATGACATTCCCATTATTGTCAAAGACAGGTTGTCTTTAAATGTTTAATACAGGGTGTCTCAGAAAGAATTACACCCTAACTATTGGCGACCATAACTTCAAAAGTAAGTATCACATTTGAGAAATTTAAAAAGAATCTTAAACCACAGTTACCTTTTAACATTTTAATGTAAACATCACTCGATTCGGTTCAGTAGTTTTTAAGAAATAAGCGATTATGTAACACATGTCAATGGACCACTCCTTCCAGTTGCTCACAAAATGCCGATTTGATGTTAACTACAGCTCATTACTCTGTTATCTGTTCAGCTTTTTTTCTTTTCATTCCCAAATCCGGCCCTTTGGTTAAATATTTTTGTGAGTTCAATGCCATTTGTTAGTTTTTTATATTAATAAGACTTACCGGTGACCATTATAAAAAAACCCACAAGAAAAACAAACTACCATGGTAAATAACAAGATTATCATCTTATTAAAAACCCACAATACACTCTGTAGAAACTGTGAAATATGTTTAGTTGAACTAGGGGGGTGGCAACTGCATAGAATGAATTGAGAAGTTTGATCAGCTACTTAACAGGTGGATAAACTGAATAAACTCACTTCGATATTGTAATACCAACTGCGAATACTGAGAGAATACAAGGGGGTCCAACCAGCACTGATCTGCTTGGCCAAAAGAAGACGCACCAATGGAGGTAGTGAGATACCAATATCACTTTACCCCACTCAAGAGCCGCAAGGCCTGAACACATCACAGCTCAACCGCGGCCGTAGCTGTCCAGCTAAGCAGTGTCCTTTCTCTGCAAACTCCCATCGCTTCAGTACTGTCAACATGGAAAGTGGCAAGCCACACTCCACGGGCGGGGGGCCCACTCTCGTGCTGTTAATGCAGAGATTAACAGCTTCTTACAAACCTCTCCAACCGTCAAGAAGCCCCATGTCCCACCAACATCACCTACGATGAGATCACAGAAGCAATTAAAGTTCTCAAGAATGGGAAAAGCTCCTGGCAATGACAACATCCAACAATTCTTGAAGAATATGGGCACAACCCGAAGCTGCGCGATGGCTCCAACTCTTCCTTCCTACTTGCATGGGAACGTCAACTATTTCCCTCCAGATGGAAGACTTCAAAGGTCTTTCAATCTGAGCCCAAGAACCATCATGACCCCAAGAAGTTTACAGACCCATCTCGCTACATCTCACATCTATAATCTGGCTGTTTGAGCGACTGATACTCGGCCGGATCAATGATACGGTCGAGGTCAAATTTTACCCCGCACCCCATCTGGATTTCGAAGAGGTAAATCACAACTGATCAGATAGCAAGACTAGTTAATGACATCGGGACGCCTTCCAGAAGAAGCAGAAGTTTGGAGCAGTCTTCCTAGACCCCTAACTGCTGCGTACATACGTCCTGGAACCGATGTCTCTACCACCTCAATCTCTCAAATCTTCCCTGATGTCAAGCTTGGTCAAGTTCAGTATGCTTCTCATCCAAGACAGATCTTTCGTCCTGAGACATCAAATGGGCAACTCAGTAGAAAGCGCAAACTTCCGGATTTGTTTTCCCACAAGGTTGTCTGTCCTGGCACCGCATCCCTCGTCAACATCTACGTCTCCAGATATGCCAAAGGGAGATTGTTTGCAGTATCCTACGCATACGAACACGGCCACTTTGGAATAGCTGCTGATGCTTTGAGTCCTTAGAACAGTGTTTGCAGAACCTACCACTGTTAAGGCCAATTCTTCCACCGATGGCACTTGAAACTCACCAAACCCAAGACCGTCAGATCTGTTTTCCACCTTGCAAAGCGATGCGCGCAAAAGAAAACTAAACATCACTCTAGAGGAGAAAACTGTCCACATGACCCACCGACGTACCTTGGCTCAAATGGACTGCAGCCTGACTTTCAATCAACCCAACCAAGGCAGTCGCTGCCAAGACGGCATCTCGTGTCACCGTCCTCAGAAGCTCGCAGGAACTTGGTATGGGGGCATCCTTTGACACCTTCATACATCAACTTGTTGCCTTGGCATACTCCACCGCTGAAGACGCTGCACCAGTCTGGAGTCACAGCGTACATTCACACAGATTGATTTCGTTCTGAATGATGCAAATGAGACTTGTTTTAGTGGTTGCCTTTGGCGACGCCTGTAGAAATAACTTCCATTCTGTCTGGCAATGCTCCGCAAAACCTTAGGGGGACCTTCACAGATGACAAGCTCGCCAAGAAATGTGACGAACCTTGTAGCCTAATCCCACACCACACCCTTTGAGGATCAGAGAATTCCACGTAATCACTTTGCTACCCCTCCAGGCAGCAGTCCAGTATCCCTATCGATCACTGGATCAATGACAGAGGATAGCATGTCATCCCTCTACTTTGAACCTAAAGCATTTTGTGGACAAGCCCATCTAGCAGGGCCCACAGGCTGTGGACCGTGATAGGAATGTATGGGTCAACCTCAACAGTCAGAACTGGCGTTGGTCTTACAAAGAACTTCCTTCACAAGATCGAGTAGAACTTTCACCAAACTGCGATTGTGGAGAGTTACAAACCATTAACCACATTATAGATGACTGTCTGTGAGGTCTACAAGTCCCCCAAGAGAATTCCAGGCCTGATCAACCTGGATGATGAAACTTACAGCTATGGTGGTTAAAGACGGGATCTTCCCACTGTGATTTTTGGACTTGCACGAACGAACGAATCTGGAATAATAAATTATTTACAATAGTTTTTTTATTCCAATAGATGGAGGATTCTACATTTAAATTAATAAAATAACAAAACAACATAAAAAAAATAAAAAAAATTCCGTGTTTTAATCTATACTCGCGTTATATGAAGTAGTATCTGCACGAGACAGAGTTTGGACAACATGGGTTTTGTCGCCCATACAAAGGCGTTGGTGATGTTCATATATGCCGAACCTGGTCATAACATTACTCTGGTCAGGCTGAATTTAAGTCTAATTTTATATTAGATTCCACTGAAAATCCTTCTTGCCTGTGGAAGTCATAGAGACGCAAACTTTACAGAACATTGCACCCATCAGACGGAGTCTTCGTCTAAAAAATCCAAGACAAATTTGCATACGTAACAATGTGCCACACATTCACGATCAGCCTTAACAGGATTACCCGGCTTAGACCTGAAATTTCCCCCTTATAGAATGCAAGGAGGCATTCTCTGACAAGCAGCAGGCTACCCAACGCAGAAAAACCTTCTGCCAATGGCTCAACACAAGACCTGACAAGGTTTTTTAACAAAACTGAACTTAAAGCTGGGACGAGGCAACGTTCAAGATGAACGAACATGTAAAGCACATACCATGTGAGGCCCTACACAGGCCAAACACCCCCCAAGAGACCTTGAGACTTTAAAGAAATAAAATGAAAAGAAAATGAAAAAAATATTATTTCTCGTCTGTCCTGTCTGTTATCACTTTTATTACAAACTTGGAAAGTGTCCATTGACAGTGTTACATAATACTTAGTTTCTTCAAAACTACTGAACCGATCGCGTGTGGTTACATAAATATTGAAAAATATTGTGGTTTAAGGATCTTTTAAATTGATCAAATGTGATACTCACTTTTGAAGTTATGGTCACCATGTTAGGGTGTAATTCTTTCTGAGACACCCTGTATTTAGTTGGCAAGGTTTTTATGAGTTAATTGAACCAAAATAAAGAGGCAAGGAACAGAATAGCAAGGCAGTGAAGGGAGAAAGGCCACCCCACGAGGAAGGATAAAGAAAGAGAACAGTGGAAGAGAAATAAAGCGAGCATGTACGTATTAATTAAAGCATGCCTTGATTGTGTATTCATCAAACATGTCAACTGGAACGGCGTAAGTGACAGGAGGAGATTTTTTTAGGTACAATTTCTCTCAAATTGACAGGACTCGATGTAGACACTACCAAGAACGTTCCGAAGGTTTATTGGACAATAAGTACAACCAAAGCCACAACCACAAACCTGTTTTGAACTTGCCTGCCTATGGTAATTGTCCCCATAGAACACTGTGCTTTGACTTTCTGTCGTGCCGACATAAAGTTCTAAATCATCAATTATTACATAAAGACGGCGTGATTCGTATTATCACTTAGTGTGATCCATACATTGGAAAGCAATTTAAAAAAAACGGTTCCGAAAAAAATTGGGGGCGCTTCTTTCTGGTAATCTCGTCTCTTTAAATCGTGGTGCCCCTTATGAAATCGCCTTTGTTCCAAAACCAATGAGGCAAATCAATGAAATGTGAACAGTAATATGGAGGAAAGATAGGCTTTACGATATAACGCAAACTGTTAATTATAACACAAAGAATAGGAATGTCATTTTTTGGTGACACGCTGTATATATACATCTACACTGAATCTAACCGCCCGGGACCAATCCACTTGTTCGGGAGCCCTGACTGCTTCGCCGAAATACCGGGCTAGGCCGAAACACCCGATCTTTCGGCAGATACCTTGCGTACTGCAGGGTTACTTGCCGAAACAATGGGTTTCCCAGCATTCGGCCACAGGTGATCCTTATTACCGCGTGCGGTTGTTGGATGTACTATAGTTGGAGGGGCCTATTTTCTCCAGAGAGTGAATTTATGAAGTTCATGTTATTGTTGGCACCATTATACTGTACTTTACTGGGTCTGACTATTCAGGAAAACGATTTTTGGCCATTTTTTCGTTGACCTTTAGTGACCCTGACCCGAGGTCAAAGGTCAAAATGGTCATACATCATCCAAAGCATATCAACCTTGGTATCAAAATGTGGCAAATTTCACAAGGATCTTGTTAATGATATTTATTTTGTACTGAGCTTTTGTTTTCCTTGTATAATAATCAAATAAGCTAATTAGAGACAATATATGCATACATTTGCCTCATTCAGCCCACTCGGTGAGTCCTGTCCAAAGCAAGAGTTGCCCTCATGTTTTTTTGCACATGTAGCATGTGAACCCTACACAAACCCCATTATAGCTGGTATTAATGCCATGTCTAAGGAACCAAGTGTTTCATGAAAATGTACAAGAGAGAATAGTTGATGTAGTGTAACTTTAATCCTGGTCTTACCACGCTTTTTTTTTTTGTAACAGGTTTACCAGGGGGGGGGGGGGGTTAAACCACCCCCTCGAGAATTTTAGAAAGCACCCGATGCTTATGCCTTTTAATACCAGTGGATAGTTATGATCCTCCTCTTGCCATTGATACCAACATAAGTACCAAATACCTAGTATGGCGTCCCAATGACGTCATAACGTCATTGTGCCGACAAAATTGGCTTTTCCATAATAAAATAGACGAAAATCCAATTTTGGCGTCTAAATCGTAGGAATAATCGGATTTTCATGCGGTTTTCCGCTCTAAATGATCGCAATTGACTAGTTTTACATAAACAGAGTTTTAGAGCCATACTGTGCATAATTTTATCAAAATGTACCATAAATTCCATAATTATCTGTAGGTGGCAACCCCCACCCTTCGACTTTGCAAAGGCATACCCTAACCCCGTGGTGAAGGTGCTACCTTCTCAATTTTTTCGATAAAATGACCACAGACAAAGGATGAGAGAACGATTACCCATTACTTAATGGAGTACAATCGTTTAACATCATCCTTTCTGGTCATTTTTAACAAGCGCACCGGATACAACCCCTTAAACCAAATCTATGAAATGAATTGTTGTTGTAACCGTGAAACAACCAGATTCGCACTACAGAGACAAAAGGTAGTGTTACTAGTTCTCTTTCAGTCTCAGCCACATGTGTGATTTTTAAATTTATTCTTTCCCTAGGGCCGCGGGTGGTCACTGTTCATTGATAAGAATATCATTGCGACCAAAGAACACGTAAAGGGGTTTATATTTTCAAGATGTGCACGATACATACGTAAAAGGGTAGCAAACCACTGGAATCCTGAAAAAGGGTGTACTTTTCCACACTTGAACCGGACTTTAACTTAGTGTACATTTGTAAATTTTCGAGTTTGTATCGTTTCGGCTCATTTTGTGTAATGAGTTATTCAGTATATCCTACAAAGACAAATTTCTACTTGCTTAGGGTCAAATATTGCCAAAACTTATAGGGTGAATCTTACCAACCATACTTGTTTTTAGGTTTGCCATTTTTTTTTTTTTTTTTTTTTTTTTTTTTTAAAAAAAAAAAAAAACAATCAAATTACTTGTACTTGTTTACGGTACTTTTTAACTCCTTGTTTCGGGGTGCGGGACTTTGAAATGTGGACTTTTGGTAACAGCAACTCATCCCCTAAAATGGCCCTTTTTAACATCTCATCAGCAACGTGGACTTTCTTGTCCAACTTCTCTACACTTTGGACCATTTATGGTACAAAATCAACAAATAGGTGTACCTTTTTGCCCCTTTTGTGGGATTTTGTGTGTTGGGTGTGTGTGGGGGGGGGGGGGGTGCGGGGTGACTGCTTCTGATCTCGGGATATGCCCCATCTCCCTCGGCCAGTGCCCCCATTACATGAACAAAACATAAGCTTTATGTATGTTTTTGATTAGGTTCTGGAACATTAGATCATTATTATGGCTATTGGCCACTGATCAATTTGTAACACACTCTATACACAAGACCAGGGAAATCATGACAATGTTTCAATAAAACAGGTTCATCACAGAAGCAGTCTAAATTGAGATTAACACGGTTTGTGTTTAGAAACTTACAGATTTGTGAACGTATTGGTTGAACAAGAATATAACATCTATCTTTGGACTAGGTGCCAGCAGTAACATGTTTCCATTTCTGGCACCTTTTTATGTAAAAATCGCAATTTTGTCTAGAACATTTTACTAACTGTGTAACCCAATTCAGTTACTTAACCATGGCATTAATAACGCTATATGGGGGGGGGGGGGGGTAGACCCCATGGGCAATCGACGCTTGGAACACGAACTGACGCTCGAGGTTTTAGAAATTTACACACTATTTTATGAAAATGTCGAAAATGCAAATTGATTTGACTTCGTTCTTAAAACGTCGAATTCAATTACTTGCATTTTCGACGTACTTTAATAAAAAAACGGCGACCTGTTTTAGACGTGGCCAACGTCGTTTCGACGTCGCTCTAAACGACTATGCCCGCTGGGACTCTAACTTGATCTTGCTGTAGCCTATAGACTATTCAGGGTCTATTGAAAAGGATACAGCAGCATACAAATGTGAAGAGAAGCACAATTTGTCTTGCACCTTTTTTTTAAACTGTAACATATGGGTTTACCAACAAGGGTCATTATAGCAAGCTGGATGCATGGGGTTGGGTAGATGCAGGGGGATTCCTCCACAAAATTGACCATACGGGGACTTGCCACGGACATCAGTTCTCATTTTTATCCTTCTGGTATATCAATGACCGCTTTTTTCATGCCCAATTTGGGTATATGACAATGGGTCGATTTTTCAATCGCTAATCACTCGTAACCCCACTTTTTTCTAGAAATTTGGGAAAATTAGTCAAATTTTCTCTCAATCTGAAGTAAAAATTGTCCATATTTGAGGAACATGGCAAATAATTTGCATTAACTTTGGCCCAACATTTGCATTCTGGTATTGCTATGGGTCGCTTTTTTGGGCAAAAAAAAATGGTGTAGCTATGAGTACTACTTCCGGGACCACGTCCCTACCCAACCAAACCTGAGACCCCCCTCCCGGTATATGGTGACTAACTTGATCTTGCTTTAGACGAGACTATCCAGGGGCTTTGGATTGGATCGAATAATGAAAACATCATAACCTGTGGCTGAGACTAAGATAATAGTATACATACTTTTGTCTCGAATCGTGCGAAGTGCGAATCGTGGTAATTCCCGTAATACGCACGATTCGTTGCATGTGAATTTGGGTATAGACTACCTCGACATTTTCTCTTGCATCATTTTTACAACAACTGCCTTACTGGGTTAACTTTAACCCATGGATCTTAGCAATAGCAAGAAATAATGGGGATTTTGTAGGGTTCATTCTACATTTAAGCAGAGTATAGTGTTTACAGATACTATATTGTGAAAGAACTTGAGGGCCTAACCTTGACTTTTGGGACAGACTGGGCCTCATAAAGGGCAATTTTATCATATTATTGTCTCTAGTAGGTTATTTGCATATTCAAGAAAACGAAAGGTCATAACAAATAAATATCATATACAAATATTCATTGTGAATTTGCCATATTTTGGTACCAAGGCGATATACATTGGACGATGATGACCATTTTGACCTTTACCTGTGTCAAGTCACTAGGTCAAGAAAAATGGTCAACATCGATTTTCTGATATACACCCAGTAGTTCGTTTATAGTGGTTCCAACAAGTAACATGAACTCACCAAATTTTTACATAGGCCCCTCCACTAATAATGCTTATGTCAATTAAATGTCAATTGGCTGTACGGACAATGACACGAAATAAGTGTTAAGTTGACTCAGCAGCTCGTTCGACAAGCTAAGATTAGTTTTAAACTAAATATGGGGCCCGTTCAATTATTTACAAGGAGGCCGCCGGAAAAATAAAAAGATGTGTTATGGAAAAAGCATACACCAATGTGAAGTTAGCCTACATAGGCGCGATTGCATAGAACCCATACACCCATCCCACACACCAACACAATTAGTCAGCGCTCGTAGCCAGGAAGTTATGTTGGGGGGGGGGTGCGGATTGCCAGAAGCGGGACCTTTGCGTACCAACAACCAATTTTTTCGGCTCGCTGTGCCCTCGCCGTTGACCCAAAACTTTTTCAGCGAAACCGTCGTCTTTCATATTCTGAGGCATCTAGGCATACTTTTTAGGTTTTGACTTATTCTACTGTGTAATATATTATATATAAAACCTGTATATAATAATAAGGGAATATAGGGATATTTGTAATGGAGAAAACGTATGATGTATTTTGAAGAAGACATCTTTGCTTGGGTTGTGGCCGTTGCGACCCCCGAAGGCTAAATGGAAAAATCGCACACCTTACTTCATAGCTCGTTTGCGAGATGTCCACGTAATCCAATATCCCACAATACACTATGTTCAAATTGTCCATAAACGCGTATCAGTTTTGAAGCTTGTACCTTCATTATCTGTACATGCATGATGCAGTCTTACAATACCTC
>JAMKCH010006989.1:0-32220 GCA_023653785.1 Ophioderma brevispina
TCTGAGATATGCTCATGCAAAGAATTCATCATTTGATTCACAATCTATGCCTATAATGTTCAAAAGTGGTTTGTACACTATCATTGATGAACCATTTTAATTAATTTTAATCCACCAAAAGGCTCTAAATCTAGCAAAAATGAAGCTAAAATGTCACACAATTTTGCCCAAAATGTGATAATTTAGATTTTTTTTCCTTCAAAAATACAGTTTCCAATTTGCAATAGAAAATTCTTGTAACCTTCCAAATGAAGATACACCACTAGATAACAATGTGCAACAGTAACAATGAGCATAGATCTACTACTTTCTTAACAGTAATGCCATGAAACAATCACTTCTGGTATTTTACCAGTGTGTGCCTTATTTATGGAATTGCCCATAAACGTGATATGCAGGTGGGCAATCCCATTTTCAGATAAGACAAACATACCCTTGAGATCAGAAGCAAACCTGATCCATGTCATTCAGGGTTTTTATACAATATTTTTAAAAAAATGGTGCGACTGCAGGAGGAGTGCCCATTTCTCTGTCTCTGCCATTTTGCCCAGACTTCATATTGTTGCTGTGGGTAGGAGGGTTTGTCACTCCTCCCACACAGAAAGTTAGTTTTACATTCCTAGCATAGCTGAAATTGAAGTTATCTTTTATTGTGATAAAACCAATATCAATGGCAACACAGTTTTGACAACTAGTTTGAATTGTTTATTCCACTGACAACATCCTGAGTAAATTTTATGAAATTTCATTGCAGGCAAATATACACATGGGCAGGTATTTCCCTGTGTGGGAAATATCTGCCAACCCTGTTATAGGTGGTAAATACTAGTATTCTTTAACATGAAATTCACTACCCCACACATCTTTCCTACAAGAAATAAGCCAGGGCATTGGGTGGTTTTCAATGTTATCACTAACTTAGCTTTGGACAAAAAACAAGTCCTTTAACCTGGGGGAACCATGGACTTTCAAAATGCACCCTAACCGTATTTTCACTCCTGACTAAAAAAAAACAAGCTAAAACATACCTAAGTATTTTTATCTGTTTATGATATCCCACAGTACACAGTGCCTTGAATCGTAATACCCTTGATATCTTGCTTTTGCTTTACTTTGTCCCAGTCCGATTACAATATTTTTGGATGATTTTGATCCCTGCTTAATGAGATAAAAACATTACAATTTCAGGGTTAAGAAAAAACATACCCTTTTTTTCCTATTTTGCTGTTTTTGACACCACAAACATGGACGCGTCGTACATCGCCATTTGGACAAAAGACAAGCCCGGCTTTACGCGTTTTCTGTTCACGCACTCATATCCACCTTTGATGTACAAGTGCCCTGGGGGTCGTTTGATCTGCAATTCCCCTTGCCATCTTCCATTTTAAGGATGTGAATCCTTTCTCACAATTAGTTATACAATCACAAGGACTAATTTCTCCCCAAATATGTTAAGACCCCACCCCAGGTGTAAAAAATAAACACTAGTCGATCCTCAGTGATTAACTAATGCTATACTTGTGGAGTAAAAGGGAATTTGAATGAAACCTTCAAACCTCCAGATTAATAACTACAGACATTTATATATTATCTGTAAATTAATATAGTTTATTTGAGGTTAAGCCCCATGGGTTTTCCCAATTTCTAACTTACCATATCCTATATGAATTTCCTTCCCCTGTATCACCAATAAGAAATTTCCAGGAAATGTCCAACCCTCTTGCACTGTCCCTACTCTTATTTAATTGCAAAACTGTTTGCCACTGCTTAAAATTGTTCTAAAATTTAAGCAAACAATTTGCATGGGGTCAAACATTTGTGCCGGGCATATGCATGTACCTATTATACTCCTGGGTGGGAAGAGGCAAAACGAGGAAAAGTACCTTGCCCACTTGTCACAAATATGGTGACATGGGAGCACGAACCCACAATCCCATGTATGTAAAGTGAGCTGATCCCGTGGCGGGATTTATTCAGCAGTGTCAGCAGCTACTGACAGGGCCCCCCTAAAAATTGCTCTCATCAGGGCCCCCCCTCCTGACATTCGTACTAAAGTGCGATATTGTGTTGCTTCTTGACGTTAACGTGCCCCCCTTAACTTCTGAACAGGGCCCTTTTCCTAAATCCGCCACTGACTGATCCAAGTGTACTGCTTTGTGTCACTATATTTCCGTCATATATGGTTTCAATAGCAAGTCAAACAAGGTTATACGAATCACAAAACAGTAGGGCATTTTGGAGCTTAGGACATCATTTGTTATTTACCACTGGCAAACCTGTCACTAAATATCCAGTAGAATATTATTCCAAACTTTCAGCCAGTTGATTTTCAGATGTTCGAAGCGTGTTGATGTATTATGCAATGTTCATATCACAGCGCCCCACAAGCCTGTCGTTCAGTTTGCATTTGTTCCGTTTGCCGACAGAAAATACAAATTTTTGAATTTCTCCTAGAGATCGAATTTGCAGTAATTTGGTCACGCATGCTATACTGGCCACTGTCAGACTAAATAAAATCTGACTTTTTGGGCAGTCTGGGACGAGCTATGGATCACGAAATGGCCTTTGATATTCCATGTTTTTATTATACACAAAATTTTTTACTTGGGAAAGAATGTCATCACTCCTCTATCCATCACAACAAAATTCCCTTAAAAATAGCGATAAAACCCGGGACAAAGTATGCACTGCACACTACAATCAATGCCTTGACAACTTGCTTCAATCTGTTTTTATTTTGCACACCAAACAAGGTGGTCTCCAGTGCAGCACCCATGGTTTACGGCTTATTGCATTGTGTAAATAGTAAATCAATGAGTGTACCCGCCGGTTTGTTTGTGTTGCACACGGATACATTAGCGATAATGCCAGATATTACGAAAATGTGAAATTAATTTTACACTAAAACTTCAAATCAAAGATAAGAATGTAAAATTCAACGCTACTTTCACTTCAGGAAAAACATCAATAATGAAACACATGAGTATTTTGAGAAAATTTGTCATACCGGTCTCCGCTCCCACAAATAGGTCATGTCTCAAAAATCTACCACTAAACAGCGGATTGTGGTTTTACATGTACATAATAACAACTTCAATAATGTTTGTTTTTGAAGTGCAACAGTACCAGGGCATGGTGCAAACAAAATATAATATCTTGGATATTTCACAGGGAAGACTTTTATCTCAAGTCATAATTTTCTTACGCCGTACCAAATGAGCAGAATCAGATAAAAGCACTGCCCTTTTCGCCTAACATGGATTTCGAAACCAACCACTTGCAACAACTTTATGTTCTTACACTCGGCATCAATAACAAAAATACCCAAAAGGCCCATTTTTTTTTTAAGATTTCGTTTTTTTTTTGTGATGTTTCAGATCAGCAAATGTCGCTTGCTTATCCCTTTAAAAGTGCATTTCAAATAATCCTAGCAACCTCATTGTGTGTCGTCTGCAAGAATTGCAGTAAGGCACATAGGGATTACTCTGGTCGTTATGTCTGTATGTGTGTGGTGTCTGTGGTCAAATGTTAACCCTTATTAATATATTGCATGCTGAATGAGTTCCGTAAGGCTACGATGAGGTCACTTGGTGGAAAGGAGGGCGGTGGGGTGACATGTTGGCAACCTCTTGACCTTGGTGACCTCAATTGACCGTTGGCCGGTCAAATGTTAACCCTCAATATTTCATGGTGTGTGGGTTCCTGTAAGGGCTACAATGATTAACTTGGTGGAAAGAGATGGGGTGGGGTTGGGGGACATGTTGCTGACCTCTTGCAACCTTCATGTACCTCATGTGACCTTTGGCCCATTCACAAACCGGCGTGATGGCATATGACACTCGCGGTCATGGGCTGTGATTGTATTTTCTTGTTTTGGTTCACTATATCCCATAAAAGGCTAAAATTATCCAAAATTTCAGTTCATCTGTTGTTCTTTTTGATATCTGATCAAAGGTCCGAATCACACTGTCCCATAGGCCACTGTGTTGTAAACGACAGAAGATACACATTACAAATTTCTTTGCAATAATTTGCATGTAAGATTAGGCACCACTACATACTTGGGCGCAAAAAATGATATCTAAACTATTTTGATGCATGCAGGGACTAGAGCTCTGGATCATAAAATGCCCCCTTAATGTGAATTCACGTAAAGCGGTAGGTACCTACTTACCCATGATACCACCTGGTTCAAAAAAATCGTCTTAAGGGCAGTGTCCCACCCTAAGTTGCTTTTGGTTTGTAAAACACAAATTTCTGATTTTTGCACCATTTCAAACTTCACACCGGTGTTCTAAAAAAACTACTATCGTTTCCACAAAGGTTAGCCAATGAATGCAGACAATCCTTAGTTGTATTTTTTTTGGCCGATTTAAAACAGCATTTGCAGCCGGCTAAATCGGCGAGAAATCCGAGAATCGATTCTTGCCAAAGATTCCGGGTAACTGAATTGCGTGAATCCCAAAATGTTATTTCGTAGACTTTAAAACTGAACAGTAGTTGAATTAGATGATTCCTGCAAAATTTTGTTTTGGGGAAACAAGACCGATTCTCGCACATAGCGACAATTCTACCATTCTAACCCCTGAATTTTGCCATTTAAAGTCACAAAACACAATGGTCTTAACGGCGGGTGAATTTAAGGCGCACTTCACGTCGTCAGGTGCAAGGCGCAGTATCGCGTCACGTGGTGAATTTTTGCTGCGTAATTAAGCGTGGCCATGTTTTATGTAACTTTTTGCCGCAAACGACGCATCTTGGAAAAACAAAAATAATATTGCACAAAACACTTTTTTAAAAAAAACGCTAATTTAGACCACTACAATTTCATTTCTTTGGATTTTCTGGAGGTTTAAGACAAAAGAGGTTTGATACATTAGTGCATAAAGATGTAATTTTCATCACTTGCACAACATACTCATTTTTAAAAGGTCAAGTTTTGAGAAGGACGGCTTGAAATGGCATGTAAAGTCACTTTTTTACTAAAACAAAACATTTTCTCAAAATAATTTTTCATTTTCCGCCAGAAATTTGGCAAATTTTAAGAAACTCCAAAAATACCGACGTAAAAGGTAAGGTTTTTAACTTCACACGATAAGCAATCGGTCTTCTCTAGGGACGGTTTTCTCATTTTCGATTTCTAACTAAAGATCTTCTCCAATAATACCCACATTTTGGAAAAGAAAATAAAATCCACACTTTTTTGACATTTTTTTCTTTATATTTCGAAAAGATATATTTTTTTTAAATGAAAAAACGTTCCCTAGACACAACTTTGTCTTGTTTCTAAAAATACATAAATCATGAAAATTTCAAATTGTTTTTGTTATGCGTCTGACAATTTTGGGGGGGCACAATCATGTTTTTTTTCCTCAAAATACGGAAAGTTTACATAATCTGATGCAAGCAATCGGTTTCCCTCATTCGTGTTCCAATTTTCTTTCTAGAAATGTAATACTTTGCTTTTCACAATACAATAATCAAATAATTTGCAAAGTTACAACCAAAATAGATACCAGAAACTCAGGTCACATTTCCCTTAAAGTTACAGGAGGAGATTTTTTTAGTATATGGAAATATTCTCTTCAATTTCATCAACTGGATCGGTTTTGTAGACCACCTACCAAGGTTTATTGACAAACAGGTGCAAAGAAAAACCGCACACCTTGTTTTGAAATTTGCCTGCATCGTAATCGTTCCCCAAAGAAACCATTTTGACTTTCTTCTGTCGTGCACGTCTTATTATTACATAAAGACGGCGTACTTCTGGTCTTTATTCATTTCAGGCGTTATCTAATACAAAACAATCGGTAAGCATTCCCAAATTGTGTAAAAACCTAGGTTCGAGAAAAATTGGGGGCGCTTCTTCGTTTTCTGGAAATCTCCTCATGTCTCTTTAACTAGGAATAAAACTCTTGCACATTACTCGTTACAACATTTAAGTTTTGCAACCCACCATCCTGAGGTCATGAAATGACACCGCTATTTACCTTAATCCAAGATTTCACTTTGTCAAACAGATATACCATTTTACGTGATGAGTACTTGTTTGCATTACATCATACAAGCATCAAATCGAGCATGGAATAGAGTTTCTGGGGCGAATATGTTGCAGATGCAGTAAAAAAAGCTTCTTCAAGCAATACAGCACAAATTTTGAGATTTTTGTTGCACCAGTGGTTTGTTAATTGGTTAGTCACTATTCCTGTGAATGGTATAGCTTGAAACTCGCTCTGTCGTAAATCAGGAATTTAGTAATTAGAATAATTATATTATGAAATTAATGGCTGCTTGGAAACATCCTCTCCATCAGGAATAAACCGTAAATTGCCATATCCGTGGTCTTGCTCATCCATTAGTTTTGGAGGAGAACCGTTGGTTCAGCAGTCAAATTAGAGAGGCAATTTTCTTGATGTGTCACTATTTCATCATGGACGGACCTTAAAATTAGCACGTCCAGCTCTGCCGTTTAAGTACAATTGGGGGTTCCCAATTCTAATTAAAATATTTTCAATCTTTATTTTATGATGAATACAGTATTTTTAAGCATTGCTGTTCGCATGTATAGTTTACTAGACAATTACCATTGATACAACTGTGCAAAATAGCAAATTTTGAAAATTGGGGTAGCTCTCCAAAATGTGCTGTTATTGCCTTTAATGATACCAAAATCTCTGGTTTTTGTGTGAGTGGTGGGGTCTAGGCTGAGAATTGGGTTGGTAGTGCTCCATTAAATGTGGCGACTCCAAATGTCACCTTAGTCTCCACACCTTACAACATTGATACCCCAGTGAAATGTAAGATTCAA
Source organism: Ophioderma brevispina (assembly GCA_023653785.1). Lineage (NCBI taxonomy): Eukaryota > Metazoa > Echinodermata > Ophiuroidea > Amphilepidida > Ophiodermatidae > Ophioderma > Ophioderma brevispina. Next base: position 6,809 of record JAMKCH010006989.1, read on the forward strand.
ATGAATAAAAATGTGTCAAAATGCGATCGACCACCCTATACCTAGGTGGTTAAAACTTGTCCAATATAAGCTGGGTTAAAACTTGGCAAAGTTACTAAACTTGTACCCACTTCCTCCCCTACACACACAAAAAAAAAAAACAAGCCACATACCACAGGTTAATTTCTTATTTTCTCCTTTTTGTCAACAGGGCAAACTGCAGGCTTCAATTGGCATATTACAAGTTACATGCACCGTGCATGTAACTTCAAAATTTACATGCACAAGGAAAAGTTACATGCCCAGCTCAATGTAACATGGACGTTTATACTATTGACAGTTGTCTCAAATTTGATGATCATTTCATCAGCATTCACTACTTGCTATGAAATACGCTAAAATTGCATAGTTTATGATATCAAAGTTTAAATTTACATGCATCACTGCATTGCAGAATCCAAAAGTTACATGCACAGAGAAAGTGCATGTGTCACTGGTAATGGATCGAACATGTGACCACGAAATTTTACCAAGATATACATTCAGGCTCATGCCGTTCCTAGTTCTACTATGGGCATCTGGTAACACATACAGTGGTGAGTCAATAAAAAACCCTAGGCGTCAGATGAAAGATTTTTTTTTTCTTCAAGGAGGTTAAGGGGACTTCTTTTTTGCTTCATGTTTCGCTTGAGTTGGGGGTGGTAGAGCAGATAAACAGGTGCTAGGGGGCAGTAAGATTTTTATTTGGTGTCTTTCCGACTTTGGTGGTGGGGTCAGAAACTATGTCAATTTTTGCGGAGAGACCTTAAAATTCAGGTGGGCCTGATTTTTACCATACAATGCGGAGAGACTGACACCGACCGTATACCACAACACATTATAGCAAAGACATCACCCATGCAAGTTCGATGGTATCGAGTTCTTCTCACAAAACATTCAGTTTGAATAAAATGGTCTATTGTGAACATAATTATAAGTAAATATTTCAAAAAATGTAAATTACCATTGTTCAAATCATAAAGAGTCAGTTTTTTTTATTGAAAACCACTCCATTTCAATGACTCCTTTCATGACATAATGAAACGCTAAGAAATTTTTGTTTTAACATCTCTAAGGTATTATTTACACCAGATACAGTATACTCCGTCCATAATTGCAAAGAAGACGAAAGCTGAGTTTCTGTAAATGGCGGAATACCAAACGTTCGATGGTTTTACTTTGATTCCCAAGTTTTCGTTGTAGGTAAAACCATGAAATCTTGCAAATCAAAAGTAACTGTGGTCTTACAACCAGCTATCCTTGAATTTCTTATTTTTAAGAAACTATGAATATTTTTTCACGTCAGGCATTTTTCTTTTGTAATCTCTGGGATAATTATTTTTATAAATCCTTCAATTACTCTCTCTCCCACCTTCTATTGGTTAATAATAATTTGGTGTTAATGTTTGTACTAAAATCACTGATGAAGACCTTGTTCTCTATGTAGCGATGCATCTTTGTTTGGCTCAAAATCGGCCAAACAGGATTTTTAAGTCTGTCCGCAACATATGCGTAACTTCTTCCTCCAAATTCCAAAATGACACCAAATAAACGTTTTTCTGAAAAAAGCCTTTATCCTTCTTTATACACATAGCAAACATTGGAGCTAACAACAATTCTTAACTATTTAATTATTTTTTTATAATTCTGAATGTAGGGTTTTTTTTTGAAATCACACGGTACTTTCTACTGGTAACAGGTCTCCTCGTCGGGCCCATCGCCCTCTCCGTCCCATCGCCAACTCGGCCCATTACCAACATCGGTCCCCCCAAATTCTTCCTCCCCTCGTCCCACTGCCGACCGATCGTCCCAGCGCCATCATCTCCCCCGACCAATCAGCTTAGTGTTATTGTAAGCTTACTTCAAGTGTTTTGTGTTGTGTGTGTTCTTTGTGTTTTCTTTTAACTAAATAGGTCATTACAATAGTGTCATGCCGCTTGCCGCTCAGCGGCAAGCCGCATGGTGTACTGGGGCCGGTTGCAGGATTGAGCTATTAACGACACTATCAGTGGATTTGCTAAATCAGCAAAATCGAAAAAGCATCAAAATCATGATTTTTGATGGTATGCAGCAAGTACAGGTATCCTAACATACCCGCAAATGATAAAACAGAAGTACCCTAATAAGGCGGACAGAATCAGAGATTTTAGTCATTACGCTCCTAACGGACATTACTACACACTAATTGAATGGAGAATCGTATCTTGGAACCTGCCGTTTTCTTCCTTTCTGTCAATTCTACAGCTGGAAAGGCACTTATATAATTCTACAGACTTTCCTTCACTTGTAATCTATTCCTGCAAATTTCAAATATTTTTTCAAATCACTGAAGTGGTCTTTAATATGGCAAGCGGCGCTAATCGCTTGACTAACTCGGACGCCACTCGAGCGGCACCGCTCAAAAGTTGAACTCAAGTCACTCATGCGATTTTTGCCGTTTCCCAAAGCGGCAGCCCGCGGAGGAGATCGAATTATCGGCTTGACGCTTTGGGCTTGCCGCTTGGGTCACCGCTAGCATTCTGACCCCCCCATGATTGCGTAAGTGACGTAATTTCATCAATCAAGAGCGGCAAAGCGGTAAGGCGGCATGACATATGTAATGACCTTTTAGGCTACAGGTACTTTCGCGTGATCCGAGTACTCATTTTTTGTTTTAATGGTTCACTAGCAAGCTCCCAAGTACCATGCCTAACCTAGTGCTCTCATCAGTCGAGTCATTTACTGTGTCATGCTCAGTGTAAACTTTAAAGGGTGGATGGCCCGATTTTAAAAGAAGTCTAGAAATAGTTCATCTTGATAGAATGACCTTAAAACCGTCATTCTGTAAACCACAAAAACCATCACTATAAAATCTTCGTCGCAATATTTCAAACACGTTTTTAAGTTTGAGCTAAAATCGTGATTTTTGGTCACAAAATGGGGTATATTTTCGCCATAACACCAAACCAAACCCCTTTAGCCCTAAGATTTCACAGGTACCTTATAAAAAATATGTAGCTTTCTATTCCTTCTGAATACCCAAATCACGTCTGTTGGATTGCCCAAAAATCGGAAAGGTACGGTCTGCGCGTGCTCGACTTTTACAGTGGCGATTACATGACACCACCCTTTAAACAAGCTCCAACCAACGTAGTAATCGATTAATAATTGCTCATAGGACGTCAGATGAAAACAAATTGGGTATCGTACATAACTTGAATAAGGACCATCCTTTTATGCTTCGTGTGAAATTTACAAAATGTGCATGAATGCATGGACACTTTAAAAGTTTCTTTTTTTAAAAAAAAACGAGCAAATGAATAACTCAGTGCAATTTTTCCTGTGTCGTTTTGGTAACCCTTTGTTCTGTAGCTGGCAGCCTCAACCTAACACTGTTTGTAACCCCACTTAGGCAAGTGTGGGTTTTTGAAACATTCCTAAAAAGTGGTAAAAGGGTGTGATAACTGTATTTTATAATTTCTATAAAAGGTGTTTATGTAAAAAGGGGTGGGTCAGAAATACAAAATGGGTGGGTTTCTGATCACGCAATGCAAATTACTATCTGTTCATGCATGTTTTCCATGCTGCGTCCCCATTTAAAATCGAAAGTGTCATAACATCCACAAGTTCCCTAATCAAATGCATTTTTGTGGGCAAAGTGATTTTAATTGTGACAAACAAAAAATTTAAAATTATCTTACTCTGTAGGTTATCCTATATTCTATAATTGGTAAAAAGGAACAATGTGTTACAAGCTGTAGAATTTCCAATGAATTGTAAAAGGGTGGTATTACTTTCTCAATATAAAAGGGTGTTTTCCATAAAAAGGGTGTATTAAAATAAAGTTCAGTGAGTGAGTATTAAAGTTTAAACGACAACTCACACAATTGTGTTATATATTCTTCTTACGATTAAAAAAAAACGTTATAAAACCTAAACCACAGTAAATTCTAGTCACAACATTTATTAAACATTACACCACAGTAAATTCATATTAGTCACAACCTTCAATTTGAATTACAAACAATTGTGAATTAGATACAACATCATACACTGATGAACCAGATTACCGCCCATCCATGTAGATAATCCAATTGAAGATATGTGGAATTTTGATGAAGTCGTGAATTTGTTATGTGTTATTTGGAAACAGAAGAAGCCGGGGGAAAACAACTCAAGCGGAGCAGATGAATGAATGGATGAATAGGGCGACCTCGGAGCGGACGATCTCAAGAGGAGCAGAAATCACCGCTAAGTGGAAAAATCTTTTAACTGTTTTATCGTTTGTTCTAATTGTATACTGAATTTTCTTCATAGTTGATTGTTTGACTTTGTACAACACAATCTGTTCCAAGTAAAATTGGTATGGTGAATCAAGTGACAGTGTTAGTGACTTTGTGCAGTCTTTTTAACGAAGCGAATATTTTTTATAGTAACCAGTCTTTGATTGTGCTTGCAACTTATCATGCGGAAAAAACCTACAAAATAATTGTGTAGTTCAAAACTTATCAGTGCAATAGTGACTATCATGACTATAGTGACTGTGCAACAAGTGGAGTGTAACAATTTTTGACTGCTGAACCGGATACCTGAAGTGGATGAATGTTTTCATGTTTTTAACGGCACCAGAGTAAACAATCTTCATAAGATTTCGTGTGTACCAGAGCAATGTATTGTATCGGTGAAAATATTTAGGACTAGTGATGCTTACCATGCTGGAGTGAAAAACGATGCAGAGAACTTAATTTCTCAGGATTGATTTAGTAGACATTAGATTTTTTTTATCCAAACATATACAGTGAAGCGGTTTCTGCAGGGCAATTGATTTGTGACAAAACAAACAAACATTTAGTTCTACCATGTATTACGTGCATAGAGTGAACTCGTGACTCGGGGACTGTGTGAGAGTGTTATAAATTTGTAAAGGAGCAACAAATCTGAGCTCGTAGATGCGTGGAGCAACCGCAGTTTATGCAGAATCAACCAGTGCAATAGTGTGTCATCAATCGTGTAAACTTGTAACAGGATTTAACAGGATAGGAGCTTGAGACAAGTGTCGGTATTGTAACTAGACGTCGAAGTGTATTTACGTGTATTTCGTGTGGCCGGGAGTATAGTAGCATTGTGATGGTGGAGTTGTTAATTTGGTCGTTGTGTTTGGTGTGTTATTGGACATCACCTCATAGACAGTTGTCATCGGTATTTTGGGTAGGGTGACAGACTGCACATGGGCATCCAAAGGAAACAACAAATGCAATGCAGTGGCAGGGCAGGGCTTCAAAAAAAACATCAAAATCCATGCCAATAGACTGTAGGAAACTATTACATATAAAATGCTTGGTATGCCTTACGGGAATACAGAAAGGACTGTGACAAATGGGTAATGGCTGGGTTTTGTACGGATGCATCGCCCCATGTAAGATATGCGTGTACCCAGTCTACAATGGACAGAGAGCAATCCAGTGCGACAAATGCCAGGACGTGGACGCATGCCCACTGCGGGGAAGTAAGCATTGAAGAATACATCACGTGTTTTAAAACAAACAAACAAGACCTGAAGTGGTTGTGTCTGCCAGTGCAGCAATGACAACTTCTCATTCTCAGACTTGGACGATACTTACAATTTAAAGACATTTCTGTAGCATGGACGGGGAAAGCACGGATAGGAAGCCTGCTGTAGGAACATGTGAAAATTACTACTGATACATTTTCAGAGCTATGCGTTAAGAAGAAAGCCGAAACTGGAGACAATTATTGACCAAAATAAACCAGACCTGATTGGCAAGTACGGAAACATGGTTGGACCCAAGCTATTACCGGATTCGCAGGAAACACCCGAGGGTTCATGTTCATCGTATAAAGATAGAGAGGATGACTTGACCCTAAGCAGAAGAGAGGAACTTGAAGGGACCAGGGGAAAATTCTGTTTGTTGTTCAACTTGAGATGCTTAATAGACACCCAGAGTGTTGATTGGCACTGTGACAAAAAGAAACACAGTGAGTGTCACAGTCAGTGTTGAGGAATGCGAAAAAAATCACTGCTGAAAAATCAACGAGAGAGCCAAAATTAAGACATTATACTAGGAGACTACAACAGCCAAATATCAATTGGGATGAAATGAATGTAATCCCAAATCATCCTACCAAAGGACCACAGCCAAAAAGTACTAGCGTTTATAACAAGATTTAATGGCTGGATCAACTAGTGGATAAACCAACTAGAGGTGGGATGTGAAACATATTAGACCTGTATAATGCACCAATTAACATCAGTGTCATACAGGGAGTCTCCGTTGACAGTGGGACACTGAGTAGTGACCATGCAAGAGTCGACGTGCAAGTTAAACCTGACTACAAAAAGGAAAGGCGTTACAACAACGTATAGTATCCAGGAAATAAAAGCTGATACTTGATAAGATTAGATCGTGAATGAATGCCTATCGTACAAAGTACGAGGAGATTAGCAGAGCTTCAGTACAAGAGAAATGGGCACCATCTGGAGGGAGATGAAAGAGAGTTATGTCACAGCATATACCAACCAAGAAAAGTAAACACAGAAGACAACTACATTGGTTTGACAGATCCCTGAGAAGGACTAACTGGAAAAACAGGCGACAGAGACTATATAATAAAGCCAAAGCATCAAGACAAGACCATGATGGAAAAAAAATCTAAGAGACTGCTGGCATCAAACAAGGAGAGCATTGAATAGGGCCAAGACGGAGCTTATTACAAATAAACTCAAAAATAACATCAAAGAAGGACCCCAAGACATTTCATGGGAGTTTATAAACAGCTTACCAAAAGATTCTGTTGGGAATTGGTGCTGAAGGCGGAAGGAAATAAGAAATAAGATAATCACGGAAGAACAAGAAAAAAGATGAGCTGCTAAACAAGAAAAGTTTAAGGTGTTTTACCCAGGAGGATAAAACAAACATCCGACCGTTAGAAGGTGATCCAACACCCAGCAATCATCATCTGAACATTCACTGAAAATGGGAAGTGCTAAAACAACTACAGGAACTGAATAAAACAAAAAATATACCAGTCCAGGGTTATTCCCGTGGGTTTCTTAAGATGGTGGCAGTTGAGCTTACGCCAATGTTGACTGAGTATTCCAGAGTCTATTGACGGAAGTTATGTTCAAGACATGGCGAGGAGCAATATCTGCGTATCTATAAAGGGACCCAAACAGAACCAATAACTACCGTCCAGTTTCACTGACCAGTTGTGGTAGCAAAAATTACTTGAACACATTCATTCATTTCGCATATCATGACCATCTGGCAGCACATGATATAGTCGTAAACAGCCAGGTTAGAGCGAAACATTCAACGGTGACACATGACACAAACTTATCTTGACAACAACTGGAAATAACCAGAAGCCTGGATAAAGGTGAAACCGTCCATATGGCTATACTTGATTTTTCGCCAAGGCACATTTTGATAAAGTGCCGCATGAGCGTTTGCTAGGCAAACTAGACCATTGGTATCAGGGGACCAATCCACAGATGGATTCGGCACTTTGACCGACCCCCCGCACACAGAAAGTAGAGTGTGCTAATGGTGCAGATCTCCACCAGGAAAAAAAGTCTCTATCAAGTGTGCACCAGGGCCCTGTTACAGGACCATTAAAGTTTTAACTAATCAACGACCTACCAAACAAGCTTCATAACAAAGTTAGGCTTTTTGCGGCGCTTGCGTACGTTACTCAAGTGGAAAGGACCACAGATGAATATGCAAACTGCAATTGACTCAAGCTACTTGAATAGGTGGGTGGCCAAAAAAACATGGGCTATGGAATTTCTCAACGCATTAAATTGTACCATCATGAAGTTTACAAACTGTAAACAACCTCCAGACCTTGACTACACATTTTGTAATCAACACCTAAAAGAAAAAAGAGTCCAAAGCAATCCGTAACCTGGGGATTGAAATTCGAAACCGTCTTAAATGGGGAACGCATTTCATATTAGACAAGACCGTCTCCAAAGCCAATCGAGTACGGGATAGTTCTGAAAAGAACTTTGGTTTTGTACAAAGGAAGTCAAGAGTGGCTTAACAAGTCTCTGTCAGATCCGTTCTCGAATATGGTAGTGAGCATGGGCCGCCATTTAAGAAAAAGCCATATCCACCCTACTAGAAGTGTGCAAGGAAAGCTGCTAGAGTTGTATGCAAGAATACAGACAACAAGAGCAGGGTACGAGGATATGACCCGAACTTGACTGGAAATTTTAGAGGAAAGCCGCATGAAAGACCGGATTGAGAAGACCTACAAATCTCAACAACAGGTGGGCATTGATGCAGAACAGCACTTGCATAAACCAAGAGGGGACGACAAGGTGACCTAGAAAAAAGAAACCAAGGGAACCTGTACCAATGATCCAGAAAAGGACAACGTCTACAAGTACTTCCTTTTACCAAGAGTTACAAGGAATGGAACTTGCTGCCCTAAAGAGGCCCGAAAAATGGAAAAAAAACTTCAAGAGTATATCAAATCACTAAGCATACAGAGTAATTCATGACTTAGTCTAGATCTCTGTTCCTCTTGCCATTTGAAAGGTGGCGAACTGTAAGCGAAAGTGTGAGAATGCCGACTTAACCTAAGCAGAAGCAGAAGCAGAAGAATACAGACCAAGATACACTGTTCCAAATTATAATTACGGTATACAACATCATACACCGATGAAGAGGTCATCACCCATTCCATGACAAGAAAAATTTCAACTTACAAGACAAGATAAATCAATCAGTATGAAACATATTAACATTATTGTAAACAATTTACCAGTTAAAACCCGAAACCCGCAGGGGGTGCTTATTAAAAATAAAAAGGGTGGGTAAAACACCACTGCACTATGCTAAATCGCCGGCAATGTTGGTACCGCTATGCCGCTTGATGATAGTGGCAAGTTACAAACGCAAATTATGAATTTTGAATGGGTCAATCGCATTATGTAAGGGCTGGCGTTGGTTTTTAGGGTAACGTCGTAAATTGGCGGGAGGAAATGAGTTTGCGTTTAAAACGACACTCTCAACTCTGATAAGGTTGTCGATGGAGGATGTTAGCCCCCTATGCCTATACCTGTCCTAGTGAGGCTAGTATGCTAGTCTTAGTCTATTCTGTAATAAAGCATATTTGGGGGCGACTGGCATGACTGGACGCCCATTGGACACAACATAAACCGAATTTTGGGAGTGGTTGTCAAATTAGATAACAAAAAGTTCGAAGTCCAACTTTTTCTTTCTAATTCTAGGAACGATTTGCTACTAGCCCCCCCCCCCCCTTATTTTTAAATTGCCTTGTGAATGACATTTCCCATAATTTCCAAAGAAAGGAATAATTTGGTTTCTTCTTTTTTGGGATTTTATTAGTTTTCGAACGTCAACATATCTTATATGTTTTGTGATTAAAAAATAGAAAAAAAATACCAAACATGGTAAGTTTTGAACTTGCATTGCCATGATGTTTGCAATCGGCACACAGAAGCATACTTGCATTGCCGTGCACGACCGAACATTACTTAAGTAGGTCTTCTTCAAAAGACACTTTTGCGGTTGATTCAATTCAGGTATGTTATCTAAACTTTCTTACCGTAAAATTATATAAGCAAGATTGTTATACAGGGACAAATGCAAGTTTAGATTTAAATATATACAATCAAAATATTATATTGAAATATAAATCTAATAGATAAAAAATGTAATCCAACTTTTAGATTTGTCCTCCCTTTTAATCTAAGGAAATTTGGAGGAGGTGTTTGTGTGATTTCAACACATTGCGGAGCAGGATACATTTTCAACAAAATCGGATAAAAAAGTCATCGTGTCTCTTTATAGAATAGAATTATGGTTCTTAAAAGAAGTACATGCAAGACCTTTTTGATGCTGTATGGGGTAAATGGATCAGAATGTCTTGATGTAAACAAAAAACGAGTCGTCGCAACTTCATTTTGAATTAAAGCATATATGATAAGTCGTGCGCAGAAAATTCATATATCACGTTTGGTTTAAAAGCGTCTTCTCGCAAAATCGCTAATTATCTTATTTAACACATTTGATGGAAGGAAAATACGATAAATCAGGTTGTAAATAGTAACGTGTAAGGATTGTCCCCCTTCCTTTGCGAGGCGAGGACCCCTTACAATTAATATTCGTTCTCCAAGATGATTTGCCCATGCACGTTGGTGAGAAAAAGGAATTTTCAAATGGATCACAAACATATAGGTCTTAAAGTCAGTTAATAGTGATGTCTTAACCCACCATCAGACAGTTTTCAGGATGTAAATAAACATGAACAACATGGACAGTTAAATTTCGGGAAGGTGGGATAGGGGCGGGGGAAATTTCTGATTTCGAGGTGCTTCAATAGGGTTCTATCCTGGTATTGGAATGAGGACTGTGAGATCCAAATGTATTTTAATTGCCTTGTGTGCGTACTGTAATATCTAGAGTGTAACTTTTCCATTTGTGCCAAAATTTTAAAAAACAAGTTTTCACCATTTTTTAAAGCAGTCAGGAGTTGTACCATGAGAACCACTGTGTTGGACACGATAAGAAGAACATACAGAAGGATTCGTAACATAAACTGTTGCCTTATTGCAAACTCCCACGTTAGCAATTATGCAAACAATTATGCAGGGTTGGTTGGTAAGTGTGGGATATTTATATCCTTGGTTTTTAAAACGTTCGATTTTCATACTCTAAATGTTAAAGAGTGAAAGTCACTCTAAAGAGCTGTCTGCGTAAACCATCCTAATTTAGAATGAAAAAATTCACTCGAGAAAAGCACCAAACCGCGTGACACCTCTTCAGAGTGACTTTCCATTCTTTTTAATTTATAGAGAAATCCCTATTTTTCCCGTTCATTTGCAATCGTTCCGATTTTAAGGATGTAAAGTTTCAATGTCTTGTTAATATAATATCAAGTTTAATAAATGGGAGGGTAATTGACTCCAATTTTAATTTCTTTAAGTTGATTTAAATTGAGCACCGAAATGTATTTATTTGTTCTTGGGGCGTTTGGGGCTATCCTTTGTACTCTTGTGGACGTCTCCATATCCCAAATTCCGCGGTACATCGGCAATTGATCACAGTTTTGTATGTATAATTTAATTGCTTATATCTCTTTGCTGTATTTCGCCTTTGATATGCGAGTACTGAATAAATATGATGATCATGATATGTATAGTTTACTCTGTGTTTATTTCAGCATAATTGTTTAAGAATGGAGTGACTCTTTTTATCGCGTTTTCATATATTTCACACCAAAATCCACGATAGGTGAAACGTGAGATTTCACATACGAGGTATATCCTTTAAAAAATGAGGAAAACCCTGTTTTTGCACCGAGGTAAGCGTTCCATCAAAAACCCATCTGAAATGAAAGTGGATTATTTTTCGGTACAATATTCGAAAGTTCTAATGAAGTAAGCTTTTATTTAGGCAGAACTATTGAAATTCCTCGTAATGTTTTCATTAACTTTCGCATTGTAAAAAATGTTTATGTGGAAGCCAAGTAAGAGCAGCGACATTAATTTCAACGGCATGGCATAATGGTACAAGTAAATGTGACATCGGAAATACTCTTCTGTTGTATATATATATATATATAAATAGCCCACATGATTTCAATTTATAGTTAGACTTGAGACAATTACCAAAAGTGAATTTTGGGTACAAAATATATATCGTTAAAGTGAAAGGTGATTTGATTGTTTTAAAACAGATAGGGATGAATTTACTACTTTGCTCCATAGAATATTGTCCAAATCAATAATGTTACATGATAATCTTTCAGATGGGGATATTTTTATGGAAAGGTTAACATCATGGAAATCAGGGCTTTCATTTTTAGCAACACCCGGTATAAGAAAATCTCACTCGTTCCTAACCTAACATTGGCCTAACATTTATTACGATTCTTGATCAATACTTAATATTAATAATTGTGATATGTAATGTTTGTAATAGTATGTTTTTTTAAAAGTTAGCATTTTTTATCTTGGGTATTTTCGATCCACACGTGCTTTAGCCTATTTTAATTTGATGAATTAAATTTTCAAAAGGTTTGTTTTGGGAATCATTTTATGGGTACAATTGGCATACGTCTTTGATATTATACTATGAATTATGTGGACAGAATGTTACCACACGTAAATATATCAACTATTTTCAGAGCCCCCCGAACTTCAAACAAAGGTCGAAGACTTAGCATACTTAATTTTTGATCCAATAAGGATCTAAGTGTTAAAGTTGTGTGACAAGTAACATGTCAACGGGTACTTTCCTATTTTAAAATCAAACGAATCCAAGGCAATGGTTGTTCTTTTCATTTGGATTATAATTGTACAACTCTAGTATGATAGGGGTATGGTGTGCATGTTTGTGACTTCACAATATATTTTCTATTTCTTATACCCAAGATAGGATCTAAATATTTTAAATAAATAGGGGTGAGCCAGGCATTTTGGTCGGTCCTCACTGGGTGGGGCAAAGAGCCTTTTATACCAGGGCTACCTCATCCTAGTACATGCATGGAAATTTATGAAATGGCCATTCTGTAGGGGTCAGCTTAATAAGCGATCTAGGGGCTCGCAAAGAGATTATACAGGGTTCAAATTTAAAATGGTCCATGTTTTTTGCATTGCATACCAATTGTTTCGTATGATCACAAGGATTAAAAACATGTATAGTTTGTGCTATCATCCCGACTTACCCCTATGCAGTTATAAGCCGAAAACCGTTAATATAGTCAAAGGTTTAAATTTAGCTTCTACAGGGTCAAATACTAAAAAAAATGCTTTACTTTTCAGTGGAAATGGTCTCATATTGTTTATAATGTTCTCACAATTAAATTAAAGAATAGTTCGAACCACCTGCCAATGTGAAATTAACAGTTAACACACCTCATTAGTACTACCCCTAAACCATACCATACCTCGTAAGGGTATAGGGGTTCTGGGTGTCACGTGTACTATACATTGTTACATTTGTCCATACTATACCTTATTTTACTTGTGATGACATAACACATATTTGAGATCATTCCAATGAAATTGACGCATTTTTTCAATATTTACCCTGTAGAAGCTGTAATTTAACCTTTGACCTATAATAATGGTTTTCAAGCTTATAACTCCATAGGGTAAGTCTGGATGTACAAACTATACATTTATTACGCCTTGTTGAATTCATACTAAAATTTGGTATGCACTTCAACGATTGGACAATTTTCAATTTTGACTCCCGGTAATAATCATTTTTGCGAGCCCCTAGCCTGCTTAAGCTACCCCTACCGAATGGCATCATACATTTTTGTGTACTTCATATAGGTTAGGAACCCCTGGTATTAGTGCCTCTTTGCCCCCAGGTTATACCAATGAGGGCTACGTTTGATGGCCTGGCTCATCACTTAAAGAAGGCAGCGTAGTTTCGTCTAAATGGACAAGATTTCAGACTGGATGCAGGTTCGGTTCAGGACCCCGTCGCCCTCTCTCTCTAAAAAAATACATTGAGTATCAAAGATAGTAGACCAATAATATAAGAACAAACTCAGCTCGTCAATTGGGACAATGTTAGGCGTGTTATGTCCATTTTTCGGAATAGTGGGATAGTCCTATTTTACCACGTTTTAGCAAAATTATAATTAACTATTACGCTAAATGAAGATTTTAGAATGAAAATATAAAAATACAGAAAAACATTGTCATTTCCGAGAATCAATTTTAGCATGAATTCATCTTACCTTATTGGTTACGGGTGCTTAATTGGAAAGGAACGAGATAGTAAGAATTATATTTGTCATACTAGTTTGTGAACAATCATGTTAAAAAAATTACACTTTAGAATAGTATATTTATTGGCGTTTGTTTTACACTTTAACAACAGTGTCACACGCGGAAGCGTTCATCAAACAATAAGGGAACAAACCAAAACCATCACATAAATAACTTATATTGAAACAAATAACATTAACTTCTTTTATGTAAATTGCTCTCCTTATCTTATTGTGTACTGCATACACAGCAAACTCCAACAGTCATGTACTCGATCACCCACAATTTGTACGTTTGATTTTTCACGGTTGCTAGTTGCCATATAGTACTTAATCTGTCTGAGAAAGGCCCTGGGATTAACTGGCATACAGACACGATAGATATCGACACGGCTGGAGACAATAATAAGCTAGCCAATTGGGTATCGTATTGTAATCGTATTGTACACGAGCTGAAGCATCACGGATATGGATAATTAATCGATGAATCCCGGGTTAAAATGTATTTTTCGTCTTTATTTAATTCAACTGCTTTCTCGCAAGCCTTATATAATTAGATTTTGTCCTACTTACATGATATTATATGGAGTGAGAGGAAATAATTGATTAATCGAGTAAACATTCGCAAAAAGAACTGGAGACACTGAAAGAGAGGGAAAAAAAGAGAATGAAAAGCAAAAAGGAAATAAAGAAACGAATGAGAGAGGAAGTAAAGCGAAAAGAAGAAGAGAAAGAAGAAAAAGGAAGGGAAAGGGAGAGAAGAAAAAGAAAAGTGAAAGAAAAAGAACGCGGAGAGGAAAAGGAGAAGGGAACAAGACTGAGCAAAAGAATTAGAGACGAAAGAAGTGAAAAAGAAGAGAAGGAAAAAGAAGGGGTGGGGGGAAGAGGAGGGAAGAGAAAGGAAAGGAAAAGACAGAAAAAAAAATGGGACGAGTGCCAGTGGGCCAGACGGCCGATGGCCGAGAGCGGGTAATGGTCCGAGATCACCTGTATTCCGTGTACCACCGGCTTTTAACAATCAAAGATAATCAGAATTCGCTCAGGATCTTTGGGTAAGTTCGGCACTTTGCGGAGAATATTTTACAAAATAGTTTATCAGATTAATTCTTTCTCAACAAAACCAATGACCTTGTACGAGGTGAAGGCTTTTATAATTCTAATGGCAGTTTAGAGGTCTCTACCTACTAATGGTAAACTGTTGCACGTAGGAGTGTATTGGTAATAAATGGGTGTGAAAACCACAGCTGTGAAACTGATGGACATGATAGACTGATCGAAAATGTACTAAATAGGTGTAGTAAGCCAGCGGATTAATCAGACTGGTAGACTGCTGGTAAGAAATATCATGATGTGTACAAATACAATACTGCTATGAAGGAAATTGACTGAACATTTTTATGTAAACTACATATTTAAAGTAGCACTTAACTTCTATAATTCCAGTATATATATTTAATCTTCTTATGCAGGTCCTAGACTTCGGAAACTTTTGGATTCCGGTAAGCCCTAATAATCTCCTACAGATAGAAGATAGTTTTCTGAATCAAATGGTGCTGGAAACAGGCAAGACCCCCAGAGGCAGTTAAACTTACTCAGATAGCCAAAAAAAAGTCATAAAGACAAGCTTTCTAGCAGTGAGGAGCGAATTCTGTTATTCTCTCAGACAATACTTAGCCGAGCAACAGGGACAGCTCTCCACTTTGAGTATAATCACATCATTCCAGTAATATGATAGGGCTCCTAATAATTTGGGACCTGCCTTTTGTCAGTGTCGAACCACACCTTTGCACATTAGGAGGGGGGGGAATGGAGATAAGGTGTGCCGAGGCATTTTCTGAGGGGCGAATTTGGGTCCTTCTCCTAGACACTTCAAAAGATCAGTTCATTTGGGGGCTGGTGGGGGTTCAAGGGTTCAGAGTATGGGTGCTCGCTCCCGCCCCCGCTGGTTACGCCCCTGTGTTTTTTTTGACATGATCCGACGTAGGCTTCCCACTTCATTTGTTCACCAAAAGGTGGACTTCAATCTATCTGGAAGAGGGTAATCTAATTTTTAGCAACATTTGCACTGAAAGTTTTCTTAGGGGTCACGTACTGCATTTTGTCATGCATATTAATAGAAACTCGTAGCTAACCGAAGAATAACCCCAACTCTACGTTCACGCGCATTGGCAATGCGAGGCCTTAGGTTATCAAAAATGGGTGCAGGAAGGATTAACAATAGGTTCGTCCAATTATGTGGTCCAAGATAAGTAAGAGGCATAATGACCCATCTGTTACCCACATGAGACCCTGTGTCTCAATGCATACACATACCAAATAAACTTGATACATCTCTGCACTAAAAAGCTGTAGTAAGTTGAAAAGGTGTTAACCAAAAGGTGTACCGTATTGTTCCTAAGAAACGCCCCGGGGGGGATGCATTTTTCAAAAGGGAGGGCGTTTATTACAGTCAAAAATGGAATGTTCAAAAATCCGCAAAAATCACTTTAAATACACACGCTTATTTTCGCTGATACCAATGATACAAACAACGAGTCAGGGGACGCTGTTTTTTGCACCTCCGAGGTCACGTTCCATACTAATTAAACTATTACAACTACGATTATGATATGGATTACGACATTCCCGGCCATTAAATCATATGAATTTGGTAAGCTCAACTCATTTTCTTGAATGTTTATCCAAAATCGTAGGGGGCGTTTATTAGAGCAGGGCCGTTTATAGGAATAACACGATATACCAGAGCAATATGACCCTAATTGACCCCAAATGACCCATTGACCTCTGTTACCCCACAGAAACCTCCTTTCAATGTGTAAGCATGCCAAGTATGAACTGCACTAAAAAGCTAGAGTAGTGAAAAAGGTGTAACTTGATAAATCTGACCCGAAAAATTGACCCTGAATGACCTTTAACCTCATCTGTTACCCCAGGAGACACCCCTTTCTCATGCACATAAACACACCAAGTATGAATTGTCATCCAGCACTGCACTAAAAAGGTAAGTACGTTTGAAATGGTTCAACCAAAGCTTAACCCGAATAAATATGAAGCTTCTAATTAATTTCAATCGAGGATTTTTGTCAATGTTTTTTGATTAGTTAATTTGTCCTTAATGTTATATATGAGCCTCCATTTTTGTGGATTAAAAATAATATTTTGATTGTCCGCCGAACGGGTTCGAGAACGGGGACTATAAAATGAGTCAGCGTCCGTCCGTTCGTTCGTCCCGTCCGTCCGTTCGTCCGTCTGTGATAAAAATGTTACCCATGTTGTATACGCATTTATCTAAGATTCCGTAGCGGGCAACAATGATGTAACTTGGTGTAAACAAGCGGTGTTGATGAGTTCTGACCGATTATATTTGGCGTAAAATATGCTAATTAAGTATCTAATTGCATAATTTATTAAAATTATCCGCAAGGCCTGTGTACAAGTTTCTGGAGTTCTGTAAGGCTATAATGAATTACCTTGTGGAAAGAATGCGGGCTGAGAGTTCTCGACCTGATTAGATTTTGGGCGTATTTTGGCAAATTTAATATGCAAATGAGCTAATTAAATGCAAAAATCAGCGTAATTGCTATATTTTTGTCACTTACCATTTGATACTCAAAATTCCTGCACTGCATGATAGCCTATCATGCTCACAACGTCATGTCCATGACTCAGAGTTAAGTGGCGATACAGAACCTTAAAATGCAGCACCTTAAAAATGCTAATAGGGACCTCAAAACAGAAATCAAGACTACAAGATTTTAGAGGTCACTTCACTCAACTCTCGCAATCCTATCGCATCGACAGAAACACTGTGCTCCAAACAAGACTAAATAGTCTTAACTGAGCACACTACCAACAGCTTTGTGCCAGCAAGGCATACATTCTCTTCTGCTAGAAATGTAGTTCCTACCACTACTTCCTGTGAACTGTAACAACAGATTTTT
This sequence comes from Ophioderma brevispina, assembly GCA_023653785.1. NCBI lineage: Eukaryota > Metazoa > Echinodermata > Ophiuroidea > Amphilepidida > Ophiodermatidae > Ophioderma > Ophioderma brevispina. The sequence continues at coordinate 24,526 of JAMKCH010006989.1, forward strand.
TTTTTTTTTTTTTTTTTGTTTTTTTTTTTTTTCAAGCATTGCAAGATGATGATAACACCCTACATCTGCTCCACTACCTGTAGACTCCTATGACGCACATCATCTGCACCTACCTGATTTCCGCCGTTTGCACCATCATGGAACTGGCCCTCCACCACTAACACCACAAGAAATAAACTCTGAACAAAAATGTGGAAATTCACAGACACAAAGCCCCAAGCAGTTTAGGGTTCCAATTCAGCCTGCAGAGAATCTACATCAATCTGTACATGACCCAAAACTGCTAGCACAGGATCCAAAACAGGCTACTCAGATTTTGATTTTTAGCAACTCAATATGCAAACGCATCAATGCAATGCGGTTTCATCGCACAAAAAACACTAAAGTCTTTGCCAAGAGTGGGGCAAATATTGCTGATGTGCAGAGAATGGTTGATGAGGACTGTGATAATGAGAAAGCCTGAATATGTCTTTCTCCAGGCATGGACTAACAAAAAAAAAAAAAAAAAAAAAATCAAAAAGGATTCCAGTTGGTGTTCCTAAAAGTGGACATTTAATTACGACAGACGGACATTAGGTGGTGATACTTGCATCATTGACATGTCCTTCCCTTCACTGATGACAGGCCAGAGCCAGCATCCCCTGTAAACAAGCACACTAGTACTGGAGTTTCCATGGATACATGTGCCACTTCAACACCAGCTGCAGCACTCGCAATGTCATCCTCTCTCCCAAATTTTGACCTGGACCTCCCAACATCCTTGAGTGCAACTAAGATTGTTTCCATACAAACAACATCAGAGGAAAAATGCTCACAGGCTATACAAATGTGTACTGCTCACAAGTCTGTCCATACTCAATCAGAGTTAAGTGGCGATACAGAACTAAAATGCAGCACCTTAAAAATGCTAATAGGGACCTCAAAACAGAAATCAAAGAGCTAGAAGATTTGAGAGGTCACTTCACTCAACTCTCGCAATCCTATCGCGAAATTTTTGTGACAGAAACACTGTGCTCCAAACAAGACTAAATATTCTAACTGAGCACACTACCAACAGCTTTGTGCCAGCAAGGCATACATTCTCTTCCACTAGAAATGTAGTTCCTTCCACTGTAACAACAGTTTTCAAGCATTGCAAGATGATGATAACACCCCTACATCTGCTCCACTACCTGTGAGACTCCTATGACGCAATCATCTGCACCTACGATTTCGCCATTTGCACCATCACTTGAACTGGCCACTCCACCACTAACACCACAAGAAAGAAACTCTGAACAAAAATGTGGAAATTCACAGACACAAAACCCCAAGCAGTTTAGGGTTCCAATTCAGCCTGCATAGAATCTACATCAATCTGTACATGACCCAAAACTGCTAGCACAGGATCCAAAACAGGCTACTCAGATTTTGATTTTTAGCAACTCAATATGCAAACGCATCAATGCAATGCGGTTTCATCGCACAAAAAACACTAAAGTCTTTGCCAAGAGTGGGGCAAATATTGCTGATGTGCAGAGAATGGTTGATGAGGACTGTGATAATGAGAAAGCCTGAATATGTCTTTCTCCAGGCATGGACTAACAACACCACATGTGAAACTGCTGACGACTGCCACACAAAAGCAAAGGCCTTAATTGAAGCAACACTTCTCAAGTTTCCTTCTGCCCAAGTTATCATTTCTGGAGTTCTTCCCCGACTTTGCCCTATTAAGGAGAGTATTGGCAAATGAGGTATCTGTTAAATTATTAAAATCGTGCCTTTAAAGGTGCTTGTTCCGATGTATGTGTATTGTGTTCTCTGCTTGATATGAGAGCCTGGCACTTGCACATACACCCCATCAAGTACCGTGGGAAACAAACTTGTGGGTTTGATGGTAGACGCAATAATGCATGTTGCAAAGCCCTATTCAATACTGTGCTAATATTGGTGGTTAACCACTAAAACGGCGTTTTTTTGTTTATATCTTGGGAATGAAATGGATTTGAGGGCTCAAATTTCAGGACGACAATGAGAAAAATACGGCCTTTCATCTGATATCAAAATCGATACTACCTCCGGGTAAATCAGGGGGGTCCCAAAGACGATCGGAACATGCACCTTTAATGGAAACTCTCTTGTTAGTCCTCAAGTGTCTTTTGCTGACCATTACCCATCGGTTGTGTCTCAAAATGATGTAATAAGGCATGATTTGTACTGGGATCATGTACATCTAAACAACAAGGGTCTGGGCAGACTAGTTAGTAACCTAAGGAGAGCAATTGATGCTTACCCTACATGGAGAATGAATCTACATGCAACATAAACAGTCTGTATCTTACACCTATTTAATGTGGTAATGTAACTAATGGTGTTCTATTATGTGATATAAGTGATCATTTTCCTAGTTTTACATTATCTACTATTAAAATGAATTAAAATAACACTTATGAAACCATCTGTATTAGGGATTATTCTATCACTAATATTCAAAATCTAAAAAAGGCCATATCGCAAAATTTTGACTGGAAGAATGTACTTTCAAAACGCGGTATGTTAATGAAACTCTTATACACATTCATTGATATATTTAATGACCATGCGAATTGTACACACCACTAAACATAAAACAGGAAACAAGGAAAAAAGAACTTTAAACATCAAAATGGAATCATCTAAGAATTATTAAATTAATAAATACTAATAAAATATAAACAATCTCTTAGAAACCCTGAAAAAAAACCACCAGATACAAGCTTTAAAATATGGTAAATATACTTTAAGACTGACAAAAGATTTTTGTGCATATAAATTTGAAAAAGAAAAGGAATACAAAACACCTGGAAAATTTTTTAAACACTATTTTGACAACAATAAAAAGAAAATACTTAATGATAAATTAATATAATGGAGCAATTGTTAACGATCCAGTACAAATATCTTAACACTTCAATGATTTCTTTATTAACAACTTAAGTGGACCATGGGTTTTCACTCACTCCCGTTGGTTGCTCAAGGGGGGTGTCCATGGCCCCCCCCAGAAACACTTTCCCCGAAGGAATTTTTGGTACGAAATTTATACCATCTATCTCATCTTCCAAGAAAGTGCTGCCCTCAGATGGGTGAGGATAACGACTGCGTGATGAGCATGCGTTTGCAATTTTGCATCAATGCAACAGAAAGTTGAATTTCAGGTGCAAGTATTTACAGGTGCAAGTAAAAAAAACTGGGTAGAAGATTCAAGCAAGATTCCCTCAATGCAGATTTGTAAGCATTGAGGGATGGGTATGCGGCGGATCAACTGGCAGGGTTGTTTCCAATCTCGGAATGTTCTGGGAAGAAGGAGCTGACATACACTGAAGAGCTACAGTATGGAATAGTGGCAGCGGGGAAAAAAAACTGTTTCCTCTGGGACAGTTGATAGGTGAGTAAGGTAACACTGCCAGGAGATGTCAACCAGGGTGGTTTTTGATCTTACATCATCAACAGGTCGCTTTTGGTAGCGACGTTTTCTGTAGTGATGACCATTGAATAGTTCAGCATGGTTTGTAATGCTACTTGATCTTCTGAAGTCACCCATAACAAAGCGACGGAGCTTTGGACTTGCTCAAGCTTGTTGATATTCCGTTTGGGTATGGTATCACATGAGGTAGCTGCATAGTTCGACAGTGGTCGAATGAAGGTGGTACTAAACGGCTTCCTTGACTTTCTGACTGCGTCGATTCAGATTCCGGAGAAAAATGGCCCTGGTGCCATTTGCCTTTTGGTATGGGTGTTTTTTTTGACATGGATAAAGCTTAATTGAATCGGACATGGATGCCCAGGTATTTAGCAGACTTGACAACCTCCAAGACATGACAATGGATGGTATAGGAAGCAGGAATGGGGTGCCTCTTGTTGTGATTTGCACAACCTGACACTTTGTAGCAATGAAGCGATCAGCAATTTTTGTTCCCCATTCTTGAAGGGCGTCCAAATCCTTCTGTAGGCTGGCGATTCATCAGATGAAGAGATGTCTATATACACGTCCTGTCTCAGACGCATAACCTTGTTGTGAACTTGAGATGCAGTCTGGTAGATCATTGATAAAGACAAAGAAAAGAAGGGGACCAGGACAGCTCCCTTGTGGTTACACCAGACGAAAAATGGTTTGCTGCTGCCTGGCCATCACAGGACAGACTGCGTGCGCGAGTGGAGGAAGTAAGATATCCATTCAAAGTCTTGCCTCTAATGCCATAGTGCTGGACCTTTTTCAGTAGATGACGGTGCGTAGACTTGTCGAAGGCATTCTCGTAATCTAGAAGGACCACATCTATTTGCGACTTGTTGATTATTCCCTTCGCAAGGTCGATCCATCAGGCAGATGAGTTGTGTTCACATGAAACCATATGTTAAAGGTATGATACACCCCAAATCAGCAATAAAAAATAAAAATTTGGTATTGGGCTGGCAAATTGGGGCAAAAATGTTTTCAAAACACGAGATTAAATTGGGGCAAAAGGACGGAAAATGTTATGTCAACTCTAGAAGCCCCAAATTACCTATATTAACACAAAATTGCCGTTTAGGGAATCCTGTATTTTTAACGGTGTGTTGCAAAATACACGTCATTTCCCGAGGGACTTTGTACGTAACGGTTTAGGCAACGTCCACAATGAAATTGGGGTTTTAAGCACATAAAAGGTTAATTATTTTTAATGTTCATATTATTGTTTTACTATAGGGTGTGTGAACATAGATCAGCAAAAAAAAATTTGCCTTTGGTTCTTTGATTTTTTTAATATTCTCAGTTGACTTCCGTTATTGCCCAAGGGGGGGGGGGGTCCATGGGACCCCCACTAATTAACTCATTACGGCTTGGGCGGTTAGAACAATTATGTTTGGTGTGAAAAGAAGCACATTTAAAAGTCAGACAATTCCAAACAATTTCGGCGCACCAAATCCCCGCGTAAAGCGGGCCAGCACGAAAAAAATGGGGGTCCTAGGGAACCCCCCGGTCACTTAAGGTTAATATTGCGTCCAAATCAATTACTGCAAATACCCAACTCTGGAGCGCATTTCTCTTCTTATCTTGCTAATCCAGTCCAGGATACAGTTCTTCACACTATACTGAGGATGAAATGATTGATGTTATTCTTAAATTTAAAAATCTATAAAAGTCCTGGATATGACTGGAAATAACAGCAGGGGCGTAACGGGCCTGCCCGCTGTGAGGGGGCAAAAAATTTCCAGTCTTGGGAAATTTTTCCCTCTCAGGGGGGTCAAAGGCCAATTTTGTCCAGGTCAGAGGGCTAAAAACGGCTGATGGTAGCATGATTTTGCAAAATTTTTTTTCTCCTGGCCAAAGTCGTCAGGGGGGCAACCTTGCCCCCCGCCCCCCCCCGCCGTTACACCACTGAAAGAAACAGCCCTTTAATTAAGAAAATAGCTCTGAATTAGATGTACCACTTAATATTATTTGCACTATGTCAACTTAAATTCTGGAAATTGTTCAGAGAACCTAAAAATAGCAAAATTTTTTCCTGTTCAAATAAAACAGACATGATAGACCAATTGTTGCTGTATTGGTAGGTTTTTCCTTAAATTCCGAAGGCTTTTATTAAACTATGTATATCATTTATGAACACCCATAAGATCTTCAAAAATCAATTTGGTTTTAGACCACAGCATGATACTTAAATGGCAATGCGAATTTTGATAAATTACTAAATTACTTTGATGATGGGTAAATTCTGCAGAGGGTATTTTAGATTTCATCCAAAAAGCATTATGATACTATACAAACATGTATTTTGTTACAAAGCTTTTTCCACATTATGATTTAGATGGTGTTAGCCTAAATTGGTTTCAAAGTTTATCTCTTACCACTAGAAAACCAACATGTAAATTACAATTCTATTGAGTCTACCAAAAAAAAAATATTGACTGGGGAATGCCTCAAGGTTCTATTTTTGACCTTTGGTTTCACTTTCATGTAAATGATATCCCAAATGCTGCTCCAAATCTATCATTTATATTCTTATGCAGATGATTACTAGTGCATTTTTACTCAACAGAATATCAGATTTTGAATAAAACCAGCTATGATTTTTTTGGAACTAACAACAAAAAACCACCATTAAATAATGAAAACGGAATTAAGATAATATAAAAATAAATAAAGTTTATGATTCGGTGATTTTCTTGGTCTTATAATTTACCAAAATATTTCTTGAAAGAGCATAGTAATATTTGAGCAAAGAATTGTTCAAGAAGTATTGGGTTTGGTAAAAGTTAGACACTTCCTTCCTGAATGTCGTGTGCTACTTAATTTGTATAATTCTTTCCCTTGATATTAAGTGTTTGCTTACATTTTTTTTGGGGAATTTGGGGGGGGGGGGGGCCTGGTAAAGTTGATAAAGAAAATATTCACAGACGTGCCAAAAAGTGGCTTGAGATTAAGTGGACCTTGTGCATACAGATGTCATCAAGTATCTGTGTATGGATATATGTCATTGACATTGATGATTTATATGATTTAGACTTGTGTACTTTTAATGTACAACTTAACTCCCAATGCTTAAATAACATGTTAAACAGCGAATTCTAATAAGCATTCATATAATACTGACATGCTTGCTTATTTTCAGTTCCAGTTTACATGTATTGGAAAAATATCCCTCCAAATGTCAAAAACTGCAAAAAAGTTTAAAATATTTAAAATCGCCATGTAACAGAATACTACTTAGATCAATATAATTTATACCATTTAAGGTAGCTGGGATTTTACAGACCTTGGCTTATTACTTCATTTTTTTCCCTCCACAAATGTTTAAAATTCTTATTCATATAATATTTGTAAATATACATTATTGTACTTTTGTTGCATTTTGTGGAAAATAAAAGATATTGCATGTGTAGCCACTAGGAAGTGTAGACTTTCCATTCTTAATTCCAGCTGTATCGAACTCTTTTTGCTTATTCTTAGAGAGCCACTCTGTGTAAACTCGTTATTAATATAGCAAAGAAAATACTTCCCACGTGGCTGTCGTCGCGTATCTCCATCCTGTAATGAGGAATGTGATACTCTTCCAATAATTCTGAACTTGAATTCTGAACCCGGGGAAGAGCGTCAGGTCAGGCCTTCAGATGCTGACAAACTGCCTTGGACAGGCAACGTGGCGCTGGAGGAGACGGTCCCGTGAATCGACTTCACTCATTCCAGCAGAAAGCCTGTAAGACTATAAACCGCCTCACCGGCAGAATTTCCAACCATCGAAGAAAATATTAAAACCAGTTGTCTGCCAACTCAATCGCTGAGCAACTCCTCCGCAAATGGTCGTGTCAAGGACATTGATAAGATCACAATCGCTCTTTTTACAAAATAATCACCAAACGTCGTCGAGCACCCGGCGTGGACGGGTCACGTTTCAACAATCCTCACTTCTCCACAGATGAGCTTACCTCTGCGATTAGCCAACTAAAGAGTGGTAAGGCCGAGGGGCCTGATAACACCAGCGGAGTTTCCTGAATGCACTGTCTGCGTGACCCCTATGTCTTGAATGGTTTCCCCAGTCTCTTGATGGCTACTATCATCGCACTCTCCATCAACAAGCCCGCTGTCTGAAACAACCCCAGTGACCTACGCCAATTCACTACTGTGTTGTTTCCTTCAAACGCCTTTAGAAGAGATCACTGGCCGGCTGGACCATCGTCCAACCCCATCCGTTCTGCCTG